>CAUYLG010074944.1:0-104339 GCA_963573385.1 Cacajao melanocephalus
ATGTCCTTCATAGGGACATGGATGAATCTGGAAACTATCATTCTCAGCAAACTGGCATAAGAATAGAAAACCAAACACCGCATGTTCTCACTCATAGGTGGGTGTTGAACAATGAGAACACATGGACACAGGGAGGGGAGCGGTCAGCTGTGGGGGTATGGTGGGTGGGGAGAGATAGCAGATACAGGTGATGGGGAGATGAAGGCAGCAAACTACCTTGCTATGTAGGTACCTATGCAACAATCCTGCATGATCTGCACATGTACCCCAGAACCTAAAGTACAATTAAAAAAAAACCCAGATAATCATTATAGAAAAAAATTCAATACCACGCCAGAGTGATATGCGCAGTTGTTGTTAGAGGAAGCTCTAAGTGCACAGCCGTCTCCAATATTTCACTGTCTCATCGCTGGTTGACTAGGTTAGGTGACCTTAGACCTTTTATTGGGAAGTAGTTTGTGGCTTGACTTTCTCCCTTTTGTGCTGTCATCTTACATTAACCAATTTCAGTTCTGCCTAAAGACCCTGTTTCTGGGTATCTGTTTTAAATTGCCATTCCCTAGAGCAGTGTATTTGCAATTCAAAAATATCAGGGGGCATCTGTGAAAACTACAAATTGCTAGTGCCTAGTTCATGGTCGTAGAATCAGAAGTTCTAAGGTAGGGCTAGAGATTTTTAAAAACCTGCTCTGGGGTATCATATTTCTTATGATGTGCAATTTCTTGACCATAAGACATTGCTCTAGCAAAGCGTCTCCCACACAGCTTTGCCACTACCAAAGCCTGTGACCAAAGCCAAACTGGTAGATTGGGGTTATCCCAGAAAACTTCTTACAGAGTCATTAAATCTGCACATGTAGTGAAAGTCCTGAGGGTGGCTTTTGTAAATTACTCCATTTTACAGTGTTCTTAAGGTTATCCTATTTGAGTTAGAGCTATTCCAAAACACAGAGCCATATTCTAGCTGACACAGAGCTCACTGACTGGGGACTGTCCACTCATTTAAGACAGGAGGGCATGCTTTTCTTCCACAAACCCAGAAGGAAGTTACATGCATGATTAAGAAAACTCTTTCGAGTTCTGTCTCCCTGCTCTGGCCGCAGAATACTTGCCTACACACCCTTTTGTGAAAGCCACCCGTACCCCATGAAGTAGGCACGACTGTGTCCACGTTACTGATGATGAAAACTGGCAGTCAGTGAGATTCGATCTCCCAAAGACACACAGTCAGCAACTGGCATGGCCAGAATGCATTTCTAATTTCCTGGGATTCCAGCTTAATAATGTTTTGTTTTTCTTCAACACCATAGCCCCTTTCTGTACAGTATTTGTGTTGGGGGTGGTTGGAGAGGGGGCACATGTGTTCTGATCTGTTGGTCATCTGTGGTCATGGGCAGGATAGATGCTCTGGGCTGAGCCTGAGCATGTGGCCCATGGAAAGGTGTGCACAAATGTGTTGACTTATAGGTTAGTGGAAAATTGATCTGTGTCTAAAGTTGCTTTTTTTTTTTGTCATTATCTCCTCTGGGGGACTATTTTGCTTTGTGGCAAAAATGAAGAAACTCTAGACCAAGAGATGCCAGCTTTGGTTTGGACTTTCCAGCCTTTCTTTTCTGCTGGCCTCTGTTTTGGCACCAGCACTTGGGGATGCTGGGGATGCTGAATGTCCTCTCCACACAGGAGGAAGGACCTTAACCTGCATGGTGTGCTGGTTACAAAAATGAAAGCAGACTTTTTGGAATGGAACATAAATCTGATTTGTCTGATGAGCTTGACAAGGAGGACCAGTGTTACAAACTGGGTTATGTGACAGATATGATACTTTCCTTAAATCAAATGAGTGAAATCTTCAGCTCTAGGATTTAAAAAAAAATGTTATTAAGCCCATGTACATTTAAAATTACACCTGTAGCAACTATTAAACATATTACTATTGAAAAATGTTAACATAAACATTCATAAGTGGTACACAACTTTTTACAATTCTTTTAGCAATTTTTTCCTATAATTTTAACTTTATTTTAGATTCAGGGGGCACATATTCAGGGTTATTACCTGGATATATTGTGTGATACTGAGATTTGGGATATGAATATCCCATCACCCAGATAGTGGGCATTGTACCCAAAGTTAGTTTTTCAACCATTGCCCCCTTTTCTTCCTTGCCTCTCTATTAGTTCCCATCTTTATGGGAACCACTCTTGCCATCTTTATATCCATGAGTGCCCAATGTTAGTTCCCACTTATAAGTGAGAACGTGCAGTATTTGATTTTCTGTTCCTGTGTTAATTCAGTTAGGATATTGGCCTCCAGCTGCATCCATGTTGCTGCAAAGGATGTGATTTTGTTCTTTTTTTTTTTATATGAATGTGTAGTATTCCATGGTGCCTATGTGCTACATTTTCTTTATTCAATCTACCATTAATGGGCACTTTGGTTGATTCCATGTCTTTGCTTTGGTGAGCAGTCCTGTGATGAACATGCAAATGCATGTGTCTTTTTGGCAGTCTTACCGGTCTATGCTTAGGGTGTGAGGCAGTTACGGGAGAAGGGGTCTGGAAAGGGAAGTAAAATCATGTTTATACAGGAAAGACAATGATGATGGAATGACCCGTTAACCTTCTTTGTAAAGCTTTAACCTTAACTTGCTAAGATAAGACTAATGAGTTTTTCCAGTTCTGAAGGCAAGAAGGTGAGGAAATACAGAAGAATAGGTTGAGGAGAAGGGCCTGCTGCTTAGGAATAGGAGAGAGTAAGGAGGCCTGAACAAAACTGCTGAATATGGCAGCTTGCTGACCTCTGCAAAAGGCAATCACAAATGATGGAATTACAGTGTGGAGGCAGGCTCGTCGGTGTGCAGACACTTCTATTCTTAGTTGAGGTCTCTGGATAGTTCTGAAAAAATCAGTTCTCTCTGAATAGGTCAGCTATACTAATATGCTTGTGGCATTTGATAGGAAGATTTACAATAAGTGGTTTATATTTTTGTGGATTCTTAGTTAGAAAATGGCATTCTGCCTTATTTTATTCTGTTTGACTTTGACAAGAGTGGCTTGCCACACATGGAAACAGTGTTTGTGCTGAGGAATTCAACACCCAAGCACTCTTGCAAGGCTGGAAGGTTTATAAAAAGCATCTTTCGGGGTTGTGCTATGCTTCTTGTATAAATCACTCATATTGGTAAGTTAGCCCATGAAATAGTTAGTTGACTCATGCCTAATTAAGGAATGTCTCTATAGCCAAGATGAAAACAATGAAATGAGTAATTTACAAAATTATTTTTTAATATTTGACAGAGCTTATTATGCCAACACTGCTACTGTAGGCAACTCAAGACTACCTGCATTATAATTATAATGTACTCCTCTTGCACAGATTTAACTCATAGCTTCAGGCTTCAAAGGTTTTTTTGATGCTCCCAAACTAGTGATTTTTTCACAAAAGTTCATAAAACTTTCAAAACTAATATACAATTAGAAGGCAATTGGTACAATAAGTTCAAGTTAAGAGGTACGAATTGCCGCAGTTTTATTTGCTGTCAAGGTTGAGACTTATTTGTAAATAGTGTAATTTGTTTGAAATAGATGAGCCTGCAAATAAAAAAGATGGGTTGGCACATTGCATATTAATATTTGTGTAGGATGTCTTCTTAGTTGTGGATTTTTAACCTATCTTGTGTGCTAGCGATTTAGCAATTTATATGAATGGTAAGAATGAGGGTTTAACATATGTTTCTCATGCAAGTTCTTATAAACTGGAATACTAGCCTGATACATGAGAGAGGGAAAATCATTTAAGATTGTTTTAACTATTAATCTTGTTCCAGTTTTTCTGTTTCTGCTGTCAGTGACCAGATTCAGACACTTATCTCATGTCAGGACAATTGTAATAGCATGTTAAGCTGCCTCTCTTCCCTTGTGTCTCTTCCCTTCATTTCCTTCCTCCTTCTTAGATTAGTTTTCTTTGAGTGCCTCCTTAATCGTTTACTGGACCAGTAGCTCATTTCTACCAATAGGGGATATATAAACTACTTAGTCTGCAAATAAAATCTAGTTACCATTTATTCAGTATTTTACCAGATACTAGGAGTTATATCTATGTTATCCTATTTAATCCTTATAATAAATGTATGAGTTAGATATCCAAGTCCGTCTTTTATACATAAGGAAAAAGAAGCTCAGAAAATTTGAGTAATAGTGTCAAGATCACACAGCTCATAAGTGGTAGAGCTGGGATTTGAACTTGATCGACCTGATTCCAAAGACTATGAGTTTCATTGCTAGAGTAGACTTCCTCCAAAAAGATTAAAAAATCTGACCCTAATTTACTTATTTGCTGTAATGCAAATTACTTTTCTGTATTTAATAGCATTCATTCATTCATTCTGAAATATTTAGTAAGTGCTTACCATGTGCCAGGATACGTAAATTGGTAAGGAATGATTGATCCCTGCCCACTCATTGCTTATGGTCCTGTGATGATGTAATGTGCTCCAGGAAACGTGGTCAAATCTCTTTCCCTTTCCCATACATTTTCTAATGCCTTCTTGCTGGATTCTGCCTTTCTTTTGAGGACTAGCTCATGTGCTGTCTGTCAGTGATGTTTTCCTAAGCCACTCAAACGAATGAAGGTTTATCCTTTCTCTGAACTTACAGTTCACACTTGTTCTAGATTTTAAAATACCAGTTCTGCCGCCAGTTAGCTGTGTGACCTTGGGAAAGTTCCTTAAGTTCTCTGCCTCTCAGTTTTCTCACCTGTAAAATGGGGATTAATTATGGTATCTGTCTCATAGAGTTATTGTGAGGATTAAATGGATGTACTGATCTAAAGCACTCAAAACTGCACCTGGGACATGATAAGTACTGTGTTAATAATATTACTACTTTATGATACTATGCTTTACTTTCTCCCTTTTAGTTTTAGTTGACACCTAATATTCACAGTAATACTAAAAGTACATATTTATGAGATACAGGGTAATATGTCAATGCATGTATACGACATAGAATCATCAAAGCAGAGTAATTAGCATATTCATCACCTCAATTAAAAATACACAATAAATTATCATTAACCACATTTACCCTACAGTGCTACAAAACACTAGAACCTACTCCTCCTATTTAGCTATAAGTTTGTATCTGTTAACCAATCTCTTTCTTTCTTATCTACCCGTCTACCCCCTCACCTCTAATAACCAAAATTCTACTCTCTAAGAGCTCAATATTTTTTAGCTCCCAAATATGTGAGGACATGTGGTATTTATCTTTCTGTGCCTGACTTATTTCACTTAACATGACGTTCGCCAGGCTCATCCATGTTGCCGTGAATGACAAGATGTCATTCTTTTACATAGCTGGATAGTATTCCATTGTGTATATACCATGTTTTCTTCATCCATTACTCTGTCGATGGACATTTAGGCTGATTCCATATCTTAGCTATTGTGAATAGTGCTGCAAGTATTTCTTCAATATACAGATTTCTGTTCTCTTAGATAAATACCCTGTAGTGGGAATGCTGGATCATATGGTAATTCTATTTTTAGTTTTCTTTTTTTTTTTGTGAGAAATCTTCACACTGTTTTTCTGTGGTATAGTTTTAAAGCAACATGTGACATTTCTCATTTGTATGTATCCAGTATTATATGCCTTTTATATTACTTATGTTATTATTTTTAAACTGCTCATAGATTTTTTTTTTGATTTCTGAGACCAGAGCTTTTTGTTCTGCTCCAATTTTGCTCTCGTCTTTTAAAAATATATCTATAAGGGAATTTACTGCTAGAATACAGTCGCCTTCACATTATTCTTATTTCTAACAGGGTCATACTGCAGAAAGTGAAAAGTCTGTGTTGTAGAGAAGTTCCAAGTTGTGATGAAGCCTTATGCTACTGTTATGATTTAGCCTTATTCTGCTATTGTAATTTAGCCTTATTCTTTTTATGTTCTTATATTTTACTCAGCAATATAAATGATCCTGAATCTTTCCAGTGATTGAATGACTATTTACTTATGTATAATAAACTCATCTTAAAAATAGAGAGTAGATTGTGGAGTAAGTTTGTAAAATCTTTTGTACTTGAGTCTATTGATTGTTACTAAACTCTGGATCCTGAAGCTGTGATTACATTTTGAAGCTCTTTTCTAATGCATTTGCTTCAGAAAGCAGCTACAAAAACAACCTGATCAAGAAGATGATCTTTTCTGGGGCTCAAACAAATACTTTGAAAAATCGAAAGGTTAGAGGAAAACATGCATTGTAGCCATAAAAATGTTGAAGGAGCATTTTGTTTAGCAACAAGTAATTGGCTCCTTGTGTGATTTGGCTTATATTTTTCTAATGTAATGTAAGTACCTGCGATAAATTCTGACCATGAAGATCTTTATAATCTAAAAAGATACAAATTCCTGGAGACAGCTGGAATTCCCTTTTCATTTTTTCTTTTTTTGTTTTGAGACAGAGTCTCACTCTGCCACCCAGGCTGGAGTGCAGTGGCACGACCTTTGCTCACTGCAATTCTGCCTCCTGGGTCCAAGCGATTCTCCTGACTCAGCTTCTGAGTAGCTAGGATTACAGGTGCACGCCACACTACCCAGCTAATTTTTGTATTTTTAGTAGAGACAGGGTTTTATCATGTTGGTCAAGCTGCTGTCAAACTCCTGGCCTTGTGATCTGCCCACCTTGGCCTCCCAAAGGCTGGGATTACAGACATGAGTCACCGCGCCCGGCCTGGAGTTCCCTTTTCAAAACCTTTCTTTGCCCCATGCACAAGAAAGTTCTGAACACAGATATATTGTTGATAAACGGATATCCCTAGGTTGAAGGAAGAAAAGTGGACAGCAGGTTATTGTGGCTGAGGGAAAAAGGAACTAATATAAGGCCCAGACATTCTGGAGCAGGCATTTTGCTAGATGTTCTTGCATGTTGTTTTATTAAAGAATGTTCAGTAGAATTTTATTTTCTAGTAGCAGGTAATGAGAACTCAGAACACCTTTGTTTATGCAAAAATGAAGTGTATTTTACTGTTTAAGGGAGAAATCCAAGACTGAGGCACAACTGGATTCAGGAGTGCGACTGACACCAGTGAGAATTGGTCTCTCTTATCTCTGCTCTCCTCTGTATTAGCTTCATGTTCAAGAAGAATCTTTCCACAATGATACAAGGCTGACCACTGGTTGATCTAGCCTAGGCTTATTTTCTACTAGAAATTTCAGCAGATTCTAGTGGGGGAACTCTGATCAGCCTTACCTAGATCTTACGTCCATCCTTGAACAACAACTTTGCCTAGAGGAAGGGATGAGGTAATCTGGTTAGTCAGTCTGGGTCACTCGTTCCCTCTTATTCTGGTCTAAGCAAGGCTCTGTGGTGTAGACAAAGAATTGTTTCCAAAATGGGAAAATAATAATAAATACCCATTAGAAGAGAAATAAAAATGCTAATTGTATTCTGTGCTAATTATGAATATGATAAACAATGATAAAGCTTTAATGGTCTTCTTGACTCTGTGTCCTTGAATCAGGCTAAGGAGGTTGAGCAACTGTGGCACGTATTTCTAAGTGAAGTCCCACTTCAGGTTCTCGATGGTAGACCTGGTCTTAATCTTAGAAAAGTGAGGGTCACCTAAGGAGCTCCAGGTTGGTAATTTACCAACAGAGCATCAAGTAAGTCTTGCTACTGCTGTCACTCCAAGCTTGTTAGCCCTGCTCTCCACTTACCAGATTCCAGCTATGACTGCTTATTATTGGATTCACTTGTGACTGAACCCTTGTTCCATTCTCTTGGGTGATACCAACCTGACCACTTGTAACTTTGTGGCCAACTTCCTTTCACTCCCTTTCTCCAGTTACTGAGTTTCATCCATGTCATTTTTTTTGGACTGAACCCCCGTGTATTAGCCCAGCTCTGTCAGAGACCGGATGTTCTTTCTGCAGTCTTCTTACTGCAGAATTAGGTCCCAATACTGGTTTTCTGATCATTTCCCTATGTTGCTCATCTCACAGTAGGAACTGTTTCCATTATCTTGTCCTTTGGCTTCAACCATTCATTTATTTACTCACTCTTTCATCCATTACATAAAATTACTTTTTTCCATAATAAATATTGGTGTAGATTTATTAGATGCTCAGTTCTGAGTTAGGGCTGGAAAAAAAAAGATGAATGGTTACTACTGTCAAGGATTTGAGTTTAGTGGGAAAAGACAGTTAAGCAATCTCCAAATTGTTAGAGAGTACTTGGGGTGCATACACAAAGGCCAGTCCTGGAAGGAAAAGAGAGTCAAGAAAACTTGTGATTCTGGACCCTTGGGTGTGTAGTGGTTAGCTGGGGAGAGAAACAAGAGCTGTCCCAGTAAGGGGAACAGAATCTACCAGGGCACAGAGTCCTGAGAGAGTGGAGTCTGGCCAGTATAGGACAGTATGTGTGATGCATATGGGAGACTTTTAGTAGGTAAGAAAACCAAGGTAGAGGGTGGCATGATAATTGGGTAGGGGGTGGGGGGGACTTCCAAGTCATATAAGGATGTTTGATCTTTCTCCTAAAAGAGCTAACCAGCTGAACTTCTCAGCTTGAACAACTTTTCCTTTTCCTTTTATTTTTTTCAAGGATTTTGGTAAATGACAATTGAATTTTACCTGTCATTTCTACTGTGTGGCAAATATACAGGCTTCAATTCATCAGAATATTTAGATTTTTGTCTGTACATGGCTGTCTTAAAACATATGTCCTGGGTCCCATTTCTTGAATGAATTTCAAGAAATTTCCTCTTCCTGAATTAGTTCCTCCTGAATTTTCTAACTCCACTGAGTCCTGTTCTCTTCCACCTACTCTTCAGTGTAGACAACTGTGAAGTTCTGAAAATATTTAGCAGTGGGCTGATCTTAGAGAAGAGGAGTAGATTTCTACCTTTTGAAGTAATCTAATGTATTAATAGAAAGGCCCACCTAACCAAAAACATTGTCTCAATCTTTGGGCCTGAGATGATGACTAGAATGATTTCTTAAGGATCTTCTAGAATGGGGATGGGTATGCATATTAGAAACAAATAACAAATGTTATATGGACATAGAAACATATATTTAGAAACATAGAAACAATAAGGCCACCAGACACCTAGGAAAAAACATCCTATGTTAATAACACACCAGAAGGGCTTTATCAGATTCCATGTAGGTTTTTATGAAGTTTAAGATAAAAAGATAAGGAAAGAGGAAAGTAAGGTGCTTCTCAAGTTTGTGAGCCTCCTATATACCACTCAACTCTGAAAGCGGCTCTCTAGACTATAAGAATACTGATGGTCTTCAGATATCCAGCAGGATGGGTGAACGGCACCAGAGTAATTTTAAACTCATTCATATGTTAGAGGCAACATAATTTGGAAGGAGAGAAATACTGGTTATGGGAGCGTGAAAGAGTGTAAAGTTTACCCTTTGACCTGGAAGAAAGACTGGAGATATATATATTTATTCAGAAGTTAAATGTAGTCCTCCAGCCAAAAGGAAAGCTTAAAGCTACTAGACAGGAATGAGCTAGAACATTCAGTGTGTCTTATAACATACTAAAGGTGAACCAAAGGGCAGATATTTAAAGTTTATATCAGGCAGCAAATTTACACTTTCAGTTTTCTTCATAAATGCTGTGTATTGCAGGAAGTGGGGGAGGGAAGGAGGATGGAGGGTGTCACTGGGTGTCCTCCCTTCTGAAAGCACTGCACAGTTGCTAGGCACTGTGGTAAATGGGCTGTTCCTTTGGTCTAACCCCATTTGCTCCTAAACACATAGCAGTAGTTTAATTTGACTTTATCTTTGTTTTATTAGACAGACCCTAGGTACGAAAGGCAAAATCATTTTATCTTTAAAGATACTTTTATATTAAAGGGAAGTGAAGTTTTACGTATGTATTTTAATGAGCACCAGACCATGCTCCAAGCCTTCATCCCCTCCTGCACATGTGAGGCCAAAAAGAGCTGTCTTTTGCCACATTATGGTGCTGCCTAGACTGCTGCTGGTTTTCTTTCAGGACATCATTAGCAGCAGAGAAGTATTATTTAAGACAACATATAAATGCGACTATAAGAAGTATGGGTATTATACCTTTTTGCTAACTCATTGAGGTTGCTTTCTATATAGAGTAAAATGAGGAGTCTGCAAAGCTGAGTCCACCCCATATATTGTCCTGCATCAATTGGCTATGGGGCTGAACTCTCTGCTTTTAGAATTATGCTTTTGGATAAAGGGCTAGTCTCAATAAATCTATGTTAATAGAAATCTACAGAGCTGTCATATCTGGGAAAAGTAACACGTTGGTGTGAGGATGACAGTACAAGACATGGGTGTTTCTCATCGTCCACCCTGCATTGTGGCTGACATTGCAAATCAACTATGGCACACTTTGCCACCAAGTCTCAACAGGGCCTTAACATCCTTGCCAGTACATGCCTGGGAGGTATGACCAACATTTTAGAATTAGCGCCTGGGATAAAATCAGTTTGTCCTCAGTGCCTGGATTGAGTAGTTTATAAAATGCATGTAGCAGAAGGCATCATCTAGTAGTAGGTGTTTGGAACATGTACCTTTTGGTTAATGGAGGGCCCTGAGGAAAATGGATGTCTCTCTGATTGTAGAAGAATTGAGTGTTAAAAGAGAAATGTAATACAATGAGTGTTGAGACAATGATGGACTTCATGATTTGCCTCTGAACTCCTCTGGGCAGGTGCGTTGTATTTCTCTATGCTCTAATTCCAATAGAAAGGAGAGCTGGCCAGGTGCGGTGGCTCACACCTGTAATCCCAGCACTTTGGGAGGCCAAAACGGGTGGATCACGAGGTCAAGAGATTGTGACTATCTTGGCCAACATGGCAAAACTACATCTCTACTAAAAATACAAAAATTAGCTGGGCGCGGTGGTGTGCATCTGTAGCACCAGCTACTCAGGAGGCTGAGGCAGGAGAATTGCTTGAACCCAGGAGGTAGAGGTTGCAGTGAGCCGAGATAGCCCCACTGCACTCCAGGCTGCTGACAGAGCTGAGACTCCATCTCAAAAAAAAAAAAAAAAAAAAAAAAAGGAGAGCTGAGGAGTCGCACAAAACATTAATTAAAACTATCCATTCCATTAGGTCCCACCATTCCATCACAGTTTTAGGCTCTGGGAATGTTCTCTGCTGGCATGAAAAAATATTATATTGGAAATCTGTTGGGATCATGATTTCTAGAGTTACTTAGGGATTAGGAAAGTATCTTTTTTGAGCATTTCTGGTCACTATTCTTTATAATCATTTATAATATATTTTAAAGGGCATCACTTTCTGTTTTCACTCTCGATCAGAGTTTCCAAATGAATGAGCTTGTTTAATACAAAGAAATGTTCTGTTAAGTAGAATCTGTTTTCAGTTTACTATCTTGGGTAAGATGTGACATACAAAGATAACAAAAATATATTTTATTAATTTAAAAAGTCCTCTCTGTCACCTGCATACAGTTATATTTCCAGGTGGTCTGATAGGACAACTCTTCAGAGAGTTTAACTTTGGAAAACTGTATTCTGGAGAAATTAGTAAATGCTACCTGAGTGTCCACTAGGTATTAAGGAGATATTCCAAGAGGAAAGTCCTGGAATCCAACCCACATAATGTTTCCATATTGGCTTTTTCTCTTTAGACTGACTAGATGTTTAGAGGGGGACTATGGTCTCAGGCAATTTTTGGGTTGCTTTTTGTTTTGTTTTGCAATTGCTGGGCCTTTTATTTTTTGAAAGCTCTATGCAGTGAAGTTCATTCATATGGTTCTGAGGAATTTTTTCCTGCGCTATTGTTCACGTCTGTGGCCCTGCCAAAAAGAACAGAGGCTTCAAATTAATTTTTCCTACGCATATTGTTTTGTATGTGTTCTGTCTTTATTTTTGGTTGTTGTAAGTTCACCAATCTTATTTTCCTTTTAGTATCCAATATTCCTGGACAATTTTCTGTGGTCTCAGAGAAACTCAGAGGGAAGAGATGCTGTATAAACTGCGTACCCTGTGTGCTTTCCCACTTACATTTTCCTTTTGAAAGAAAAAAACAGAGGATAGTTTTCTGTGTATGAAATTATTTTTTTAATGCCCAGAAGCTATTCATTAAATGTATCTCACCTCTATTGTAGGACAAAATGCTCCTTTTTGAGTGAAATGTCCGGTAAACTGCTTCAGGTGCTCAGAGAAGTTAAGGGACATTTTCTAAAGATACCCATCGCTCTGGATAGCATATATAAGCCTCTAGTTTACTTACTTTTTAATCCCCTTATGTGGAGACCTTTTCAAACACATACTAAGTTCCAGCAAAATTCATCCAGTCTAGGACTATATGTTAAAAATTTGAACAGCGATTTACCCCACTACTTGGTTGAAAGACAAAGACAATATCAGTATCTGTGAACTTTAATATCTGGGTATTATATCCATGGACATGTTCCAATTTGCCAAGTCAAACCAGAAGTCCACCTCACAGCTCAAATTCTTTTACTCTGTGTAAATTTTGTGCCCCCTTCCCTGCAAACGTTTGAAATAAGCTGAATAAACAGAACACAGTGGGTAACCTGGGGAGTGTTCTAATCAGAAATATTTTCACTCATGGAGTAAAGCTTTACAGAACCCACTAGGAACTGTGATTTGAACCACCCATTGCATTCAATAAAGCATTACAGTGAGAACATATTTGAATCAGATGTCCAGATACATATTTATTTTTTCTCTTTCAGCTGCTCATATAAAAACTTCATTGTAAATTGGGTAAATGTATAACTCTACTTGTCTATTGGGCAATGCATTCAAATGTTAACTTCTATTTCCAGCTAATCGTTTCCATTATTTTTTTCTTCCTCTGTCTTCCAAGTGTCAGAAGAAAATATAAAAACAAAGTGCTTTGAAGAGACAAATGCAGAAGAAAATCTACCTTTGTGCGTTGCATGTTTCAATAGTGGTTATCTAACTTCCAACACACTGCTATACACCAGAGTCCGGTGTCTTCAAAACAGTAATTTGGTTTTATAGCATTAACACAGTGAGACATGAGAAAAGGACCTCTCTTTATTTCACTTTCTTAAAACATATTTAGCTGTTAAACATATCCTTTAAAGGTGGTATAATGCATATGTGTAACGTATATGTACAGTATAAACTAAAATTAAATACTAAATTGAAGATTGGCATATTTACAAACCAGCTTAAGAAACAGAAGATTGTCAGTACCTTTTAAGCCATTTGAGTGTCCCCCCCCCGCCACAATACTACTCCTATTTGTCTACCCAGAGATAACTATTATGCTGAAAGTTATGATCATCTCTTTATTTTCTTTAAAGCTTTACTCTATCTGTGTGTTTCCATGGGTAGCTTCTACTATACAAGATTTTATCCTCATATAGATGAATTAGGGTCTGTTTGTTTTGCTTAACATTATAACTACAAAATCCATCCATGTTAATATGGGTAACTATGGTTTATTTACTTTCATTACTGCACAGTATTCCACTGTAGGGGGAATAACCCCTACTATTTATTTAGTCATTCTCTTGTCAAGGGAAGTTTGAGTAAGTCCCTATATTTTTCTATTGTATCATTGCTAGAGAGATTCCTGGTCTTTGTCTCTGGGTGGATACAATTAACAGTTTCTCTGAAGTATATATCTAGGCGTGGATTACTGAATCATAGAGTATGGCCATCTCCAACTCTTCTTGATATTGCTCCTGTGAACTTGGTTTTTATTCAAATTTTTAAACAGTATGTATTAAGGAAATCAAACTTTTGAATGGAATTTCAACCTGATGTTAATTTCTGAGTCCCTCCCCCCACCACACTCTAAAACTATGGCTCTGACTTACAGCTATAAGCCATAGATATACATGAAGCTGTTAGCTGCTTTGGTGTTTTTATCTTTCCTGCCTACTCTGATCATGCATAATTAGACTGGCCAAGGATTTTTCTGTTCCTCAGTGTAATATCATGGTTCCTTTGCTCAACTGCCTCTAAGGTCTTTCTCATTAGTAGTAATATGGTAAATTATCTTCCTTCCTGTCTGTAACTGTAGTGGTCATAAATTGTTTTATCTATAACTTTGTCTTTCTTCTGGGAATAGTGCCTCTTTTTTTTAGTTAAAAAGTATTGTTGTTTAAAAAAATTGTAGTAGAATACACATAACATAAAATTTATCATCTTATTTTAAAGTTCTTTTGTAACTGACTTATTTAACTTAGCATAATATCCTTAAGATTCATTCATGTTGTAGCATGTTGTCAACATTTTCTTCCTTTTCAAGGCTGAATACTATTCCATTGTATGCATATGTCACATTTTGCTTATCCATTCTTCTGTCAGCAGATAACATGGGTTGCTTCTACCTTTGGGCTATCATAAATATTGCTGATATGAACATAGGTATTATACAGCTATTTCTTCAAGTCCCTACTTTGAATTCTTTTGTGTATACCTCCAGAAGTGGAATTGCTGGAGTACTTTTGCTTCTTAGAGGAGTCCTACTCCTACCCCTGTTCCAACCATGTGTTTCTGGTGAGGGCTGCCAGTGTAGTCACTGTGTCTCCTCTTATTATAGTTGACTGGCTGACAGGTGTACATCTGGGCCAAGCTAGGCCAATAAGAGTTCTCCCCCGGACGTTTTCAGACTGGAGTTGGAGAAGGTAATTCAGTTCTCTCTGTGGTGGAAGCTTAGGAGCCATTAGTGGTTAAGTGTCCTGTCATGTGAAGAATATCCATCTGTGAGAAGAGAAAATAAAGCCATCAGGCAGAAAGAAGTAGAAATGAGAAATAAGAAAGTCCTGGTAGCACTTGCTTTCTTGTCTTTTTCCAAGTCTTATGAGTCAGTAAATTCCACATGCCTTAAGCAATTTAAATGAGATTTTTATTCTTTGCAATCTCTTGACCAACATAGTGTCATAGTTATATTTTGTGCTTTAGGCAAGTTCTACTTTAAGTCAGCCAAGGGTCAACATTGCTTTCCACAATCCTGAAGACTGGTAAATGCAATGAGGAGAAATATACTGATTCGTGTCAGAGTAAATGTTGCTCTACATCTGTGACTGAAATTGGCAATAGGGAAGAAGTAGTGAGTTAAACTGATGAGGATAAAAACTGAGAAGGCAAAGACATGGTAATGAATTATAAGAGGAAATTTGTTGGTTTACAAATGTTTAATGAGGAGATTGACCTAGACTGTAAACCTACAAAGTATAACTAATAGACAGAGATCTCAAATTGTGGTATACGAAACAATACAATTTTCTATGTCAGGAGGCAGAATTTTCTGGGAAGGCAGAATTATTCTAAATCATAAGAGTGTGTATGGAAACTAAATGACTTTGTTCCTTCCCAATGTTTAGAACAAAATAAAGGGTTCTAGACTAGCTGGTATAAAAAATGGGCATTTATAGATGGGCCTAACTACTTCTTGGGTATGAGAAGCAGAAACCTTCTCCAACTGGGCAAAGGAAAAAAAGGAGAAGGAAAGAAAAGTAAAAAAGATAAGGAAGAAAAATCACTGGAAGAATACGAGAGTGTCTCCAAGAACTTCTGAAGGGCATGAGTTCTTGGAGAAGGGCAAGAGCAAGACACACAATAGGGCCTCACAGAGAATTGGTGCTTCCAATTCAGAAGCTCAAGGAGTGAAAGTATTTATGTTCTTCCTATCTTTTTTTTTTTTTTTCCCGCTGTGGAACCTCTCTTCTCTTACTGTCTGTGTTTCTACTTTCTTCTTCTCTTTTATTCTTTATAGGCTATATTTTTCTCAGTCCTGACTTTCCACATCCTTATAAACCCTGCACTCAAATTTAAGATGAAAATCTGCTTGGCCTAGATTGGGTTCTGTGTCCACCTTGGACACAGAAGAGCTTGTTGCCCATTCAGCAGGGAATGGGTTAGCTGATGACCTGAAGGGAAGATGTGGGTACACTATCTTCGATAAAGACTATAACAATGGTCTTTATTGAAGAAATTAAAGATAATACAAATTGTTTTATCTTCAATAAAAACAATTTCTCTAACAATACAATTGGCAAAGAGAGAAAGTGATTTAGTTGTTTTGTAGATTAATCTATGCCAAGTTGGTCACCATTCATATGCTCCAAACCTAGTTTATACAGTATGCAGACTGAACTGTCAAATTCCTCAGAGTTATGCTCACCCATTTCTCTGATACCCGTGTTTTTGGTGTAGTTTTTAATGCTTGCAAAGCCCTCACCATGCTTGTTTTAGTTTTTGACTTTCTGTTTTCGGGCTCTCCAGAAGATACATACAACTAACTCCCACATTAGTGGTAAGGGCACGTGGTCTGGAGCAAGAAGACCATGGAAGAGAACTAACCACTACTAGTTGAGTGACTTGAGCCATGATTTCCTCATCCTCAAAATGAGGCTAATAAACCTGCTCCACTTAATTTACAAAGTGGTTACAAAATTGAATGAGATATTGGGAGTAAATCTGATTTGTAACCCGAAAAGCAGATACAAAGATAGGTAACTAGACTTGTGGTTTTCAATTCGAATGCAGATGACCCAGAGTATGATCACAATCTGTGAGGAGTGAATAACTTTTTGCCAGTAATTTATTACTAGTCATAAAGATCTGACATTTGTGAAGCACTTTTTTTTTTTTTTTTTGAGATGGAGTTTTTCTCTGTTGCCCAGGCTGGAACGCAGGGGCGCGATCTTGGCTCACTGCAACCTCCGCTTTGCATTTCAATATTTCCTTTAATGGTAACAGAATAGACAAAGTTTGACACAGTATGGTAAGAGTTGTCTGTCATTTTGAAGTCACCTCTGAGAGTGTGTTACACATGCATGCTTCATGTGCCACATGCGCTGTGGCAGAATATACTTAAAAACTGACAAATCATGGAATAATAAGCTACGTGAGGCAGGATTCAAATTTTCCTCCTTCACTACTGTGTGCCCAGCAGCTAGCACAGTTCCTGCCACACAAGAGGTTTTCAGTAGACACTGAAATGACCCAGAAGTTAACATTCCAAGGACTACAGGTAGTTTTGCTTATGCCTTAGATACTAGAATTTCATTCTTGTACCAAGTAGGAAGGAATGTTTCCTGCTCCCCTTCGTTTAGGAGAAAAATGTGATGCTTGTGGTATTTGTAATTGATCTGAGGTGTTAGTTGCAGTTGCTAAGTTGTTCTTTTGAAGCTCTAAAGAAAGCTGTAAACAGAGGCATTTGTTTACTACCAAGCGTCTAATTACTAGGTGCTTCCTAATCTATGCTTTCTATGCCATGAGGATTTGTTGATGTATTAAAGAAAATACTTGGTTAAAAAAATTTAAAAACCTGGGTATAGAAAGTGGTTCTGAGAAACTAACATTTAAAAAGACGTTCCTTTGTTTTAAAGGAAAATTAAGCTAAATAAAATCTTTAAACTATCTGGGTAAAGACTCTGAATGCATAAGAAATCCTCATTTCTCTAAGAATGAGCTATAGGAAGTGCTAATCAACGAAGTGATCAGCAAATGAGATAAAGGGCCACAATCAACTACTCTGGTTTTCAAATATTATTTCATTTTTTAAAAGTCGGTAACAAGCAGTAAAGTAATTTCCTATGGTGCTGGCAGAATGGGTGGTGGGGAAGAGAACAATTGCTCCTTTGAGGGAGCTTCTTGGGTGCTTGCCTCCTGTAGTGAGATTTTTCTATTTAAGAGAGCCATCTGCTTCATTAAACTTTCCAAGATCAGGCATTATCTACGGGGAGTTCCATGGAGTCTTAAAACAGAACTGCAGCAAAGTTTTCAGTTAATGCCAGCAAGCCAGATGTTAACCAGATTGTGAAATTCTTTTTTTCCTTCCAATACCAGAGATTTAAAGGGAGGCTGAATCAATGCAAATGTTGGACCATCCTTAGGGTTAGCATTTGGAGTCAACATTGATCTTCTTTGGCCTCTGTTCATGGAGCCTCTAGAGACAGTCCAGGGGAGCTCTGTTTATGGTTCAGGAAAACATAAACAGAGGGATTATAGGGGGAGAATTCTGGCCTTCCACATTCCCTAGTGCACATTCCTTGCTGAAAAAGTTCCACATACTAAATGCTGAGGAAGTTAATAGATATCCCCTGTGTCGTTTCCTTAACCCAGTATACATTTCTTCATATTTTGGATGAATTTTCACTTCTGAGGGTACCCTACAGACTGCCTACTGATCTCAAAAAGATTGAGTGGAGGAAAAAATATACAATGGAAACTGAAAATGAAAACTGCTCCTTTTTGTGTCCCCTAAGAGTTGACATTTGATTATCTGAATTATCGTTACTGTGGCTCTCGGTAAAGATTTAGAGGCACAAAGATAGGTACATCCTTTCTAGAAACAAGTGCTGAAGGAGGTCAGATACTCTGGGGGTCACAAGGCCTCTGTTTCTTGTGTAGCGAGTGCTAACTTTGTCCCTGGGATTAGAAGGATCAGAGTCATCCTTTTCCTACCAAACAGGGCAACATTCGCTTGTTTTTAGAAACCCCAAACTTCCATATTTTCCTCTTCATCTCTTTTCAAATTCAACCATATCAAAACAACTAAGCAGCTAAACAGCAACAACGAAGCAACACAAAAACAAACCAATCCTTTCTTGCCTCTAATTGGGTCCAATATTTTCAAAGTGGAGTAAGTTTTAGGTGAAGCCAGCTATTATTGACTTATCTTCTAATTTTATGAGACTAAAGTAAGGAAAACACAATTCCCTTTAGAGGCTTTATTTTCCTAGCATGTATAACTTAAAAAATACTATGGTTTGAATCCCTAGCCTTGAAAACATACATTATAACAGCATTAAGAGAATCAAAATAGACTAATATCTTCATATGCCAGATGTAAATGTATTCCATAAGTGTATCTAAAAGGCTGATTCTGCCTTTTGACCCATGGATAGATCTCATTGCCATAGCAAACAAGAAACATGATTTCTCCTCTGTGATGAAGGCATGATTTTGCTGTCATGACTTGCTATCACATATTGAAAATGTGCTTTAGACACATACGCACTTATGCTTTCTACTATGAGAAAGCATTTCAGTTCAGTTGCTCATTTCTATCAATAGAACTGTAAATATTTAGATCCAAACAGTATAGTCATGATTGATCCCAATGACAAAAGGAGAAACTGGCTTAGTATGTCCCATGAGATGTGTAGAGTCAGAGACATTCCATTTCTCGGTATCCTTTACTCTTCATATATACCATAGTCTTACCTCTGCTCAGCTTCCTTGAAGACCTGAGAGAGAATTGCATAAAATAAACTCTATTGCTAAGGAAAGAAAAGCCTGAATTTCCTACTTTTATGGATAGTTTTTCTTTTTCCCCGCAGAAGTTTCTGACTCTTATCAATTTGGAAGATGTAGACTGCTATGTTAATATCACTTCTCAACTTTTTAGGATTTTCAATAGCTGTTTTTGTGATGATCTGTGATATTTCACATCTGTCTTTAGCAAATATTATCCAGTCAATCAATGTAGACTTCTGAAGCATTAATTAGCAGCTGCCACTGCAGAAATGTCCCCTGCAATCCCAATAGCTTGAGACTTGCTGGCATATGAATTCTTTACTCACACGGACCAGCAGAAAGCTTCTTGACATGGTTGCACTGTTCTCTCTCCAACTGTGTTTCTTTCTCCCAAAGTACCAATGTATTATCCTGCCACTCCCTAGTAACCCTTGGGCTTCTGCTAGTCTAAGACAGAGCACTTATCAAATGAGCCATGGATTTTAAAACTGTGAATTCAATACCAATTAACATAAGTTTCGCTTGAAAAATGAGAATATTTCTCAACATTTTTTTAAAAAGCAAAGAAAGTCACATCTTTTAAGAAACCCTTAATCACGATAATCTCTTTTCAAGAACTCTCATCACCCCTAGAAACTGCAAATAATATGCCCCAGATTTTCTTTACAAATCTGAATAGTCTGCCTTTCAGTTTTGCAAACATGAGGGAGATTCCTTGGCTGTTTGCCTGTGTTCTGCAGCTCCTAAAATACCACACTGAGTTTGCACCAATTTGATACCAATGCTGATATAAGAAGAGAAGGTCATGCAGAGATCTTAGCAATACATACAACTAAAAACAGCTTTTGACTCTTCCAAGTCCAAACCTAAATTGTAAGCTCCTTTTTGGCAGGGATCATGCCTCTTGCTTTCTCTGTGTCTCTTCAATTCTGTCTATCACAAATTAAGCATATATTAGGTGTTCAATAAATACTCTGAATATGACTTCTTCTTTTTCCAGTTCAGAAAGCAAACTCATTAAACAACTTTAAGGAAAATATAGGGAGAAGAAAAGATTCACTCAAGGTCTCATGACCCAAATAGCAGCATGATCAGTAAATATGTAGTTTGAAGCCATTTGAAGTAAAGCCTCTATTGATTATGCTGGTGCTCAACTATCCCATCATTAGCCCAGCCCACTCTTTCTCACTCCCTGTAGTCCTAAAAACAGTTCTTAAATATCCTTCTGTCTGAAAAATTCCCATCTGCCCCACCCACGATCACAGATAGCAGAATGAAGACAGAGTATTCCTCTGTTACGCTCTGCTTGTAGGGCTTCAAGGAATTGAGAAATCTGCATACAGAAGAGACCATGTGACTCCTTTTATCCATCCATACAGCTATCCATACATTTACTCAGTTCAACAAATAAGTGCTCAGTGCTAAGTGCTCACTATGAATCAGACAACTGTGTTGTATTCTGAGAAAACAATGGTGAACAAAACAAACCTGGATCCCTTCTGTCCTAGAACTCACAGTCCAGTGGGAGACAAAGGCAATAAACAGTGAGCAAAGTAATGAGTAAATGTAGAATTCTGAGAAAATCAGAAAGCCAAGAGGGACAGGAAAAGAAGACCGGATGCAGCTCCTTTTGATTTCTTATTCAACCAAATGCTTTTTTTCACTTGGCTTCTTTCAGTATCAGCTCAACTATTCCACGGGCACTCTGAGAAACCATGCAGCAAACAGGGTGGTTTGAGGCAAAGTACCTGCGATGGGAGGCCTGCCTTCTAGTAGGACTAGCAAGGTATGCAAACCAAAACCAAAAGCCAAACAAACAGTACAAGCTGTGTTAAACTGTTAGAGTGTACGGAGTAGAGAAGTTATAAAGAAGATTAATGGAATATGGTGTCTGTTGTGTTTTAGTGACAAAACATAATACAGATAAATAAAAGGAAGCTTAATGCAGCTTCTGAGTGTAGCCTGCACTTCTGAATGGTCAGGATTCTGGAATGCTCTGAGTTTTCATTGCTGCTTAACCATGTTGCTCTTTAGTAATTTCTTCAAATATTTTTGCAAGAGTAGATTGTTGACAAAAAGCTGATGATTAAATAATACTTGTAGATGGAAAGGAGGGAGTGGGAAGGTTGGGAGTGATACTACATTTATTGTCATTTTCCCCTGCTTAATGTCACCATTACTAATGTGCTGCAGCTGCAAAGACACTCTCAATGATAAAAGCTACCTCACTCCTTCTTTCTCTTTTTCTCTCTTTCTCTCTCTCTCTCTCTCCTTTTTAGATCTCTTTGTGTTTTACTCGAGTAGTTTCTTCATGATTTTCTTATCCCTGAAGTTTGCTTTTGCATCTTCCTGTGTAGATAGGAAGAAATAGATCCATGCTGTGCATTTAAAGGTGATTAGCAACTTTACATCATGTGTAAGATGCATTAGTTATTCATGTTCTGTGAGCTGAGAATCATGACCAGAAAGGATCTGAAAACAGAATAGTGTTGCTTTCCTTAAATTATATGTACAATAAAGGGTATTTCTAACAACAGGAACCAATTTTCAAATTACTTGAATCAAAAATCATAGAAGCCACTTGATCTGAATTTCCATTTGTCTACCTTTTTAACAGTATGATCTGCATGTTAACTTCTCTGAACCTCAGTTTGCTCATCTGTAGGATGAAGTTTCTGATTCACAGCTTTATTAAAGACATTAAATGAAATACTTCATATAGAATCTTATGCCTAAAGCCTGGCATTTAATAGACATTCAATAAATGTAAGCACTCTCATTCATTATGGATGTTTGCAAGAACTTGTGCATTATTCAGTATCTGGAAGCTAAGAAGAATTTGAAAGGCTCACTTTCAGCTCAGATCATACAGTGTTTTTAAAAAAATAATGTTATATGGGTCTTAAAAGTTAACAGCTTGTACTTTAAAACCATTCAGAGATATAAAACCTACAGATCGGTGGAAATACAATAATAGTTTGGTAATAGCAATAACCATAAAACTAAAGTAATAACACCTAAATTGACGGAGAGCATTTTGTGTACAGAGAGCAGGAACTCATCTAATCTTTACAAAACACTGGGGATTATTATTATTTCCATTTTATAGATGTGGATACTGAGGAAGAGAGAAGTTAAGTGAATTGTCCAAGGTTACATAACTTGTAAGTAGAAGATCTAGGGCTGGAAAGTGTTCCAAATCCTAAGGTCTTCTATGACCTGTACCCCTTTAGCCTACTCAAAGGAGCTCTTGTCCTGCATCCCACACTTAAAAAGTATCTATTCTGAGTCTCCCCTGGCTGTATCCTTTCCTGAGCAGCAAGAGCCTAAGGAGCCAAATGAACATGTTCATTCAGAGTTGGTGACTCTTGCTGGACCACAAGTAGGGTACTCAGATCCTTCATATTCTTTGCATAAAAGGTCCCCAGACTGCTCCCCAAACTTGTGTAGACTTCTCCCCAGTGTGTCTTCCTGAGCATAAACCTTCCATGTGTGCACAGACCAGGTAGGCTTGTGAGCTGGAATGTACATGGGTAGGTATATGGACCATCTTGAGGTGTGGGATAAAATTGGGGGCATAAGGGCAGGAGGTTGCACGAATGCAGCCAGGATGCTGCTACACTCTCCTTGGGCCATTGTATTTTGGCCTAAAACTTCAAGGAATTCAAGAACTCCTTGTTTTTGATTTTTTAATTAATTTTTTAAATTGGCAACAATTTTATATATTTGTTATATAATATGTTTTGATATATGTATATATTATAACATGGCTAAATTAAGCTAATTAACATATCCATTACTTCATATACTTTTTTGTAATATGAATACTTTAAATCAACTCTTTTAGCAATTTCAAGCATACAATACATAGTTATTAACTATAGTAACACATCATAAATCATAAAATAATTCTTCTAAACTTATTCCTCCTGTCTGATTGTTTTTTATCATTTTACCAATATCTCTCTAATTCCTCTCCCTGCCACCTTCAACCAACCCCTAGTAATCACCATTCTACTCTCTACTTCTGTAAGTTTGACTTTTTTAGTTTCCACATATAAGTGAGATTATATGGTATTTGTGTTTTCATACCTGGTTTATTTCAATTAACACAGTATCCACCAGGTTCATCCATGTTGTTGCAAATGACAGATATTCCTTCTTTTTTAAGGGTGAATAAATTTTATTGTGTATAGGTACCACATTTTCTTTTTATGTATCCACTGATGGACAATTAAGTTGCTTCTGTAGCTTGGCTATTATAAATAGTGCTCCAGGGAGCAGGAGAGTGCAGATATCTTTTCAACATACCAATTTCATAACTATTTGATATATACTCAGTAGTGAGATTGTTGGATCATATGGTAGTTTTGTTTTTAATTTTTTGAGGAACCTCCCTGATGTTATCTATAATGACAGTTGTAATTGACATTCCCACCAACAGTGTACATGGGTTTCCTTTCAGGGACTCTAAATTTGGATCTGGTCTTTCAGGTCATTGCGAAAGCATTTCTTTCAAGACAGGAGATATAATAAGTTTTATTTGAAAATTAATTGACTTGATTTGTAATTTCTAAATATTTAGTTAAATGACAATCATAAATTCTTCTTTAAAGTATTTCTCCTAACTTTAATATCTGAGTTATTTAAGGATCAGTCTCTAATGATTACTTTTTTCCTAGAATCTGAGTCACATTTTTCTGATTCTTTATGTCTAACGATTATGGATTATATACTGCAAATTATGAGCAAACATTGCAGAGATTCTGCATCCAATTATATTCCTCTGCAGGCTTTTTTTTCCCCACATTCCTATTTTTTTTTTTGTCTATCATGCAATTAAATGGACTGAATTCAAACTTTTAACTCAACCTCCTTTGTGTAGGCAGAAGCCAAAATTTCCATTCGATTTATTAGCCTTTGCTGAGCTCCATGGAATCTGCTCAGCTTATGAGTATTTTATGTCAACCTGAGGTTTGGACGAAGTTTGTTTATACACAAAATTTGGGGCTACCACTCTGCAGTACTCTTCTTACGGGACTTCTATCCTTACTTTCTAGTTGCTGTGGTTGCTATGAAATCTGTTCTCTTCATCAGGCCAGTAAAAGCATAGGTTTCCATCAGTCAGCAAGGTGATGTGTCTAAATTAAAGGCCTTCAAAAATCAGGAAACTCAGTGCTGTTCTCTTCTTCCAAATGTCCACTCAACCCCTACTCTAGTGATAGGGTGTGGCTCTGTGTCCCCACCAAAATCTCAGCTCAGCCTCTAACCTCTGTATGTTGAGGGAGGAACCTATAATCCTCATTGTGGAGGGTGGGAGGTGATTGAATCATGGGACAGTTTTCTCTACGCTGTTTTCACAATAGTTAGTGAGTTCTCATGAGATCTCATGATTTTATAAGTGTTTGGAAGTTCCTCCTTCACTCTTCTCTCTTTCCTGCTGTCTCGTGAAGAAGGTGCTTGCTTCCCCTTCCCCTTCATCAATGATTGTAAGTTTTCTGAGGCCTCCCCAGCCATATAGAACTGTGAGTCAATTAAACCTCTTTTCTTTATGAATACCTAGACTTGGGCAGTTCTTTATATCAGTGTGAAAGCTGATTAATACACTCAGTATCTGCCTCCTTATAGTTACATGTAAAGGTGACTTATGAGCTTTGCTAATGTATTTCTATTGTTGATTATTTTAATACGCCCTTTTTATTCCTTGGGCATGAGTATTGTTCGTTTTCAGATGATCAAAAGGAATTTCATCATTATTTATAATTTTTAATACCAAAAGGAAAAATAATAAATAATCAAGTCTTGGCTCCATGGATTAAAACATTTTTTTCTTTGCACTTATTTACAAAATGATTGTTTGAGCTACAAAATTATCTATCTTTTGACATTTTGATTATATATCTTACTGATAATAAATGAGTCAAAGTCTTTAATTTGCACATTATTTAAAGAATAAATCTGTTTTTTTTCTTATGAAAACAGGTGCCTACTTCTTAATGGCAAGACTAGATTGCTACTTTTCCATTTTGGCCTACAACAGTGTTTACATGCTGGCACTTATGTTAAATGACTCACAGACATAACTTGCCTTACTATTTTAATCTATTGAAAATATAGTAGCAATACCATTTCCAGATTATACTACTTCCTTGATCAAATTTACCAGTTGTTTTTTAAGTTAGAGGAAATTGTTTTGAGTCATCTAAGAAATTGAGACAAGGTATACAAAAGACCAGTAAAGAAATGCAGTATCCAAGGATCTTGGTAATAAAGCACAACTTAAATAGGGGGGAAAAATCCCAAAAGATTATTTTTCATTCATATATGCTACTGCTATTTTAAAATCTTTTCAATAGGACACACATTTGAATAGAAGATGGCTAAACATTTGTAAAGCCTAAGAACTTTCATTTCAAAGAACGTTTTGAATGCATACAATGCTTTATACAAAAATATGCCAATATTGAATAATGAATGAAAGAGATTCAATTCTGGAGGCATTGCTGCTGGTTTCTAATGAGCCAATAAGTCAGAGCAGAGACGACTTCTCTGACTGGAGTCAGAGGTGGTGAATGTTCCAGAGAATCTGCTTAAATAGAGAGGTTTTTAAATAAATCCTCTTGTATCTGTCAGTTTGCTCTACTTCCTGTAACCAAGGTGATTCAGGACAACAACAAAAAGATACTTCGTAAAAACGAACTATTTTTGTTATTCTTCAGCACCACTGTGTCACTTTCTAACAGTTTTGGGAGCTCCAAGTTTATCTTGGGGCCTCAAGAGGAAAGGATCACCCAACTCACAGGTATTTGAGGATACAAACCCATGGCTGGGCTTGGCTTTAAAAGGTGTTATTTGAGATTCCTTGTGGAACAGAGTTTCATCAAAGCCAATCCAAAAGACCTATGTAGAGATAACCTTTCTTGCTATAGTTTATGCAAATAATCGGGCCATGTATAAGACTAAAGTTTATTCTATGAACAACACACATGGTCCTATTGTAATTTGTTTTTATCAGAAATGAGGACTGGAGAGAAAAATTGTGCTCCAAAGCTTATCATACATTTCTCATTAAATCCTAGTGTCATTAATTGTTTCTAAGTTTTTTGCCTATATTTTAGACTAACCCTGCTTATTCCTGTGAATCAAGTGGTAATCTCCTGCAGTTTGGAAGAAAGAAAAAAGGATGGGTAATGTAAAAATCTGAATCAATATGCTAGTTCTTGGCAATTATTCTGCAGATTCTGCCAGGTTATGAAAGTGAGTAGGATGCTCATAACCTGGAAGTTTCTTTGTTTGGGAAAATAAAACCAAGGCTTCATAGACCACCTAAGGAAAATTCTATATCTTGGCAAGTAAAATTTTAGATGGAAATTATCTACTACATTACACTTGTGGAAATAGCTATACTCACTTTATTATTTGCAATAGGGTTATACATGGTAGCTCCTTCTAACTCAAATATTGGACAGAGTTTCCATTGCTGTTGTATTTTGCTTAATTATTGTCCTTAGAGCAGGGATAGTAGTTACTGACAAAAAGGAAGCATGAAAGTTTTTCTATCACTGAGTCTGCTAGGACTTTTTATTGGGTTTAGTAATGATTAACACCTCTAGTAAAGTAGAGGAAAATCTACATGTACTTAAAAATCAAATCAAACTTATTAGCAGGCTCAGGGAAAATGCCGGCTTCAACCCTGGGTGGCTACAGTCCCTCTTTAATGAATTCCAGTCTTCTTTACGGTATTGGTTAGCCCCATTATTAAGTCCTTTCTTGCTTATATGTCTTGTATTGATATTTGGACCCTGTATACTTAATACTATAATTCAAATTGTTTCTTATCACCTAGAAGCAATCAAACTACGCTTCTTTCTTGACTTTAAAAAATTATTTGAAGTTTTAATTAGCTTGATTAAATTTTCTTATCTAATTTTCTGCCTTCTATCAGTTTGGGAGTTATATAGTTTACTTCTGTTCTTTTCGTGGTTACTTTTAAATTTTACCACGTGTTTAACTTAACAAAATAGGTACTGTGTTAGTCTATTATCATGCTGTTGATAAAGATATATTCAAGACTTGGTAATTATAAAGAAAAAAGACTTAATGGACTCACACTTTCACATGGCTGGAAAGGCCTCACAGTCATGGAAGAAGGCAAAAGGTACATCTTACATGGCAACAGGCAAGAGAGAATGAGAGCCAAGTGAAAGGGGAAAACCCTTATAAAACCATCAGATCTGGTAAGACTTATTCACTACCATAAGAACAGTATGGGGGAAATCACCCTCATGATTCAATTATCTCCCACTGGGTCCTTCCCACAACACATGGGAATTATGGAAGCTACACTTCAAGATGGGATTTGGGTGGGGACACAGCTAAACCATATCAGATACCACTTTAGTCTTCTCTTGAATATTATAAGAATGCCAGAAATTTTAGTCTCATTAGAATACTGTCTAGTATTTTAATTCTATCTTTCAGGAAAAAACTTTGTTATTTAGATAAATTACTTTATGCCAACCATGTTTGTTTAAATATAACTACATATTTTCCAACTTCTTTGCTCACCATTCCTATCTCAGACTTTCCTTCTAGACACCATTAGTTCCTTCTAAATGTTTCTTTGGTGAATGTCTATTGATTGTAAATGCACATTTTTCTTGTTCATCTAACTATTGGGTTTGAATTATAGAATTCTAGGTTGGCTATTATTTTATCTCAGCACATTGAAAATATTATTTTATTGACTTCTAGCTTTCATCATTGCTGTTGGAAAGTCTACTGCTAGGCAGATTGTCTTACTTCACAGAAGATCTGTGTTAGTCAACCATTGTTGTGCAACAAACTACTCCTATAACACAGTGATTCGTTTATTTTTATTCTTGCGTGTAGAGTGTGCATTAGCTAAGTCAGATGAACTAGGCTGCACTTGGCTGGGCAACTGTGCTTCAAGCCCTAGGTCTGATTGGATTTGGCTCCTCACTGTGTGTTGGGTTCTTTTTAGCTCTGTCTTCATTCTGGGCCCAAATATTATGGCAGTCATTATGGTTATTATGACAATCATTCTTCATGAGAGCAATTTGCATGCTGAATTTTCTAGAGTTAAATTGCTCAGTACATGTAAGATTACTAGAGAGATGGAATAAAATGTACAATTATGGATAGAGAGAGGGGAAGATAGAATTTTTTTTTTTTTTACAAGTAGGATACCTTTAGAGACATTGCAGTTATTTCTTACCATCTAATCTAAGTAGAGGCTGACATGCTTACTTAACAAACTCTTGGATAAATTATGGGTCAGCTAATTCCATTTAGCATATCAATTTACAGCTGAAATAACTTCATTACACTCTGTTGCTTCAGAAAAGCTTACAAATAGCTTTGATAGCTTATAACAGGCATTCATAAAGTTGTAAACTATAATCTGCCAGCTGATTTAAGGTTTGACTTTTAACAGACTTATGATCTAGCAGTGTAAGAATAAGTTTAGCGCAGGGAATTTTCTAGTAAAATGTGCAAAGCATAGGCTCAACTGATTTCAAAGGGATCATCAAGTTGGTGATAACAGAGTGCAGATAAATTAATGATTAGCAGAGAAGAGTACCATATGATTTTAAAAAGATAATAGCATTCTTACTCTGAGATATTTCCATTTGCTACGAATGCTCTAAATGTTATTAGATTCGATTAGCATTTGACTGAAATACATTTCACCTTTTCCTCTTTAGTTAGTGTTTTTATCTCTATTTAGGAGCTAATAAACATTTTTCTCACTCCTGTTACCTAAACACAAAATGAAAATAAAAACATAATTAGTATAAATATTCAGGTCTAATTTCAGAGATCCAATGTTCTTATAAAACAGGTAAACAGATGACACAAAAGCATTTTGGTTTGCACATAATAGCACCAAACCATTACCATTATTGGAACTAATTTGATGTGGCATCAGGCAAACGAAACATGGTCGTGGTTCCGTAGCACTGAATACTTTAGAGATAGGCAAAACAGTGGCAGATGACCTATTCCTGCCAACAATGGCAAAAGTGATGCCAGGAACTTCGCTGTCTCTTGAATGTTTTGTAAACATATATGTACTCTTCGCCAAGTTAAAATTGAGTCATTTCAATTTTGTAAGCTGGCAAAGTATTCAGCTAAGCCTTACATTTGTATTATTATAACACTAGTTGGAAGATGGAATTTACAGAAGCTAAAGTTTTAATTAAATTTATATTAAAAAATCTTATGATATTTAGATGATAAAGCAACATAAGGCATGACCAGTCCTCCAAGTGCAAATTCAGATTCTTTAAAGTTGCTTTAACTTTTGTCTAGAACGTGAAAGGAGAGTGTGAGGTCTTTTTCTTAAACCACTGGTTCTCTAACTTGAATGCTAATTAGTATATTAAAGGTTGCTAATTCAAACATTACATTTCTGGGACTCATCCCAAAGTTTCTGGTTCAGTGTATGTTGGATGAACCTGAAAATAGGCATTTTAAATAAACACTTGAGGGAATTTTTTTGAAGGTGGTCATGAGCCCATACTTTGCTGTGCACTTTATTGGACCTTTGTGCTAAGAAGTAGAACTGTCTGAGAGAGATAAGTGATGACATGTCTTATTATTGTGGTATCTACATATTTCTCTTATCACCTCTTCTGCTTCATTAGACAAAATATTTGGCATAGATGTGACTTAAGATGACTATATCTTTAGAAATATTACAAGCAAAGAAACAAGAAAAAGAAAATAATGATTTTAAAAACAATTTGAGTAAGAAATCAAGACTGAGACAAACTAGAACAAATTTGCATATTATAAAACCTCACTTCTTTGCAATAATTTAACTACCGACTTGGTTTAAAACCTCCAGGTAGCCAAAACAGTAGAAAGATACAGTCAGTTCTATGGTCAGTTATTATTGCCAGAATGAGTGAAAAGTACCCATGCCTTCAAGGAAACAAAGCTTTTCCTGCCATTGCTTTGGCATGTAAAGCACTGAGTAATAGGGCATACCATGTTTTCAAGGACATTTTTCATTGCCACAAAGGGATGTTCTAACTCTGCACTCTACTCTTGACTCTCTACTCGTGAGGCTGTGGTGTACCTTAGTGTCAGTCTGGATACTGGAGACAGCCATCTGGCCCCTAAGAGCTCAGATCTTCTTCTTAGAAGCTGAAGATCAACATCAACGGTATTTACCTCTGACATACATATCTTCCTTCACTGTCCCCATCACTGGGAACAGTTACCTATAAAAGCCTACTCTCCTGCCTTTGGATCATGTTCTTTCAGCTATGAGAGTCCTGCACATGTCCTACCTTCTCCAGAAAGCCCTCTAGCCAGATGATGGTTGTTTCCTGGATTACCCCACTCCATCAAGGGGGGATATAGTATGGAATTTTTGCAGTTGAAATATGGACCAGAATCATGTCACCTTGCCCATCGATCTCAGATCACATGAAGCTTTTAGGCCTGGACAGGGCAGAACAGGACTGAATTTTGCTCCTATTTCTTGCTACTGAAGTTAGTGGCATAAGAAGACTTCCAGAAAGCTGCTTTGGATCTTATCTGAAAAGCCTGCCTGCATAATGGAACCATTGCTATTCTTATGTGGGGGTGAAATGAGTAGCCATCTAGATGGTATGATTTGAGGGGCAAAAAGAAAGCCCTGAATTACAAAATATCTCCTTAAGTAATATGTAGTTCAGGTTAGAAATTCCACCATTAGTAATTTTTGTGTGTGTTTTGATAACTTCCAAGTCTATGGAAGTTATAATATACAGGATAATTCAATGTGAGAATATTAATCAGTCTACTATTCTTTGTAGCAAAGAACCAGGATTAATTGAGAATCCTGAGATTCTAGGGGCAGAAGGAATGTTGGTATAGAAGGATAGCAGCAATAAGAGTATTTATTTCATAATTTTATCTAGGACTGTTCTTGCCTACCACACTAGTACAGAGGGAAATGAAATTTTCTCCTTTTATCTGCAAGGTACCATGTAATCTTCTCATGCTAATGTTAGGCAAGTAAACTGAAAACAAAAAGAAACCCTTTAATATCAGAGATGCTTTTAGTAAAATTTACATGTGTAGTGCTGATATATTTAAAAAGGGCCAGAGGAGATCGTAGTTAACAATGGAAGCATGAAGAAGAACATGTGGGACTGCATGGTACATGTGGTGTAAATGAGTACCTTGAATAAATTTTGCCCCCAAACAACCAATTATATTATTAGTGCATAGCGAGGCCTGAATCTTCTGAAAGAAGTTGCAGATCTGGAGTGGATTTTAGCTAAGTATCAGTGAAGGGACATTATTAGAGTGTCTCCTAGTCACTGCTCCCTATTTAATGTGTCAAAGTTTGTATTAAGGCTCTTGGTAGACCCAGTGCTTAATACCCTGACAAAACTTGGGTGAAATGGAAATGTTATTCCATTTGAAAATGGATATTTACCATGGGCTCTTTGTTTCATAAAGTACATTTTGAAAGCATAGTAAGCAGTAATTGTTATTGCACATGAAGATTAGCCAAGCTTTGCCAAGATTAACCTAAGTAAATGGTCCTAATTGTAAAAGAAAACTGTCCAATGTAATGGTTGGTCTTTAAACATTTCAATTGCACATCAGAAAGGAAAATTACATTAACTACATGAAGGGGAAAATAAAGAAACTCTCTTTATCTTGTTCCTTCTTGCCTATTAATATACATTGGTATACTTAAAATTAAAAAAAAATTACTATGGTAAGAACTGATATAATTCTGTTCTATTTTGAAATTATCCAAAAGATGTTTATGCTTGTACAAGTATCCTTAAAACCTATTTGTCACTTGAGCCCAAGAGTTCGAGATTACAATGAGCCATGATCACACCACCGCACTCCAGTCTGGGTGACAAAGCGAGACTCCATCTCTAAATAAACAAACCAACCAAAAAAGAAACAAACAAAAACTATTTGTAGACTAAAGCCCAATTTTCCTGATTATGAATTGAAAATGCATATTTTGTTATTATTTGATCAATTCCATTATTATTTCAATCTTCCTAGAGGATTAATTTTTCTGGAGAAGTTTCAGGTTCACAGTAAAATTGAGAAGAAGGTAATATTTCTCATATATATCCTGCCCCCACACATGCATAGCCTCCTCCATTATCAATATTCCCTACCAGAGTGGTACAGAGTGGTACATTTGTAACAACTGATGAACCTACACTGACCCATCAATAATCACCTGAAGTCTATCGTTTACTTTGGGGTCCATTCTTGGTATTGTACATCCTATGAGTTTGGATGTTTTAGTATCATACAGAGAAGTAGTTTTACTACCATGAAAAATTTTTTATGCTCTACCTATTTATCCTTCATCTACAACCGCACCTCTGATAACTTTTCATGTTTTTACTATTTTTGCTTTTCACTATTCATTTTGAATTAATTATTGGGAAGGGTTTAAAGTCTGTGTTTATATTTATTTTTTTGCATATGAATGGCCAGATGTTCCAGCACCATATACATATATATATAATTTTTAAATTTCCAACTAATATTTTGAGTTTAGGGATACATGTGCAGGATGTGCAGGTTTGTTGCATAGGTATATATGCCATAGTGGTTTGCTGCACAGATCATTCTATTCCCCAGTTAATAAGCCCAGCAACTATTAGCCATTCTTCCTAATGCTTTTCCTGCTTCCACTCTCCCATCATCCGACAGGTCTCAGTGTGTGTTGATCGCCACATGTGTCCATGTGTTCTTATCATTCAGCTCCCACTTGCAAGTGAGAACACATGGTATTTGGTTATCTGTTCCTGCATGAGTTTGCTAAGGATAATGACCTCCAGCTTCATTTGTGTCCTTGCAAAGGATATGATCTCATTCCCTTTTATGGCTGCATAGTATTCCATGGCCAGCACCAAATTTAAAAAGACTTTTTTTGCTCCATTTTATTGCCTTTGTTCCTTTGTCAAAGATCAGTTAACTACGTTATGTGTTTATTTCTGGGCTCTCTATTCTGATCCTTTGATTTTCTTGTTTATTCTTGTGCCAATACTACACTGTCTTGGTTATTATACCTTTATAGTATGTCGTTAAGTTGGGTAGTGTAAATTTTCTGACTGTTCTCATTTAGCATTGAGTTAGCTATTCTGGGTCTTTTGTCTGTCCATGTAAACTTTTGAATCAGTTTGTCAATATCCACAAAATAAGTGCTGGATTTTGATTGGGATTTTTTTGAATATATAGATCATATTAGATAGAACTTATATCTAGACAATATTGACTCTATGCACATAAATAGATTTGCATTTATTTAGTTTTTTATTCAGACTTTTATAGTTTTTCTAATAGTTCGTATATATTATACATATTTTCTTAGATTTGGGCCTAAGTATTTCATTGTTTGTGTGTGCTAATGTAAATGGCATGTGTTTTAAATTTCAAATTCCACTTTTAACTGCTGCTATCTAGAAAAGCATCTTGGAAAGTTTTCAACTATTATTTTATTAAATATATTCTATATTTCTCATTTCTTTTCCTTCTGGAATTTCAATAATGTGGATATTTGTTCTCCTAATAGTTTCCCCTAAGTCTTGGAGGTGATCCCTCCCTCCCTTTCTTCTTTCTTTCCTTCATTCCTTCCTTTTTTCTTTTCTTTTCTGTTTTTCTTCTGTTTTCTCTCTTCTCTTCTCTTCTCTTTCAGTCTATGTTTTTTCAAAAAGGCTGTCTTCAGGTTCAGAAATTCTTCTGCTTCATCAGTCACAGTGGCTCATGCCTGTAATCCCAACACTTTGGGAGGCCAAGGTGGGCAGATCATTGAGGTCAGGAATTCAAGACCAGCATGGCCAACATGGTGAAATCCTGTCTCTACTAAAAATACAAAAAAATTAGCCAGGCGTGGTAGCAGGTGACTGTAATCCCAGCTACACGGGAGGCTGAGACTGAAGAATTGCTTGAACCTGGGAGGCGGAGGTTGCAGTAAGCCAAGATCATGCCATTGCCTGGTGACAAGAGTGAGACTCAATTTGAAAAAGAGAAAAGAAAAGAAAAGAAATTCTACTGCTTGCTCTAGTCTGTTGAAGCTGTCAACTGTATTTTTTTATTTCATTTATTGAATTCTTCAGCTTTAAGATTCCTGTTTTATAAAAATTATATATTTCATTGTGTTTATCATTCAGATTATAAATTATTTTCTTGATATCATTGGATTGTTTGTCTGCATTCTCTTGTATTTTACCAAATTTCCTTGAGATCATAATTTTGAATTCCTTTTCTGGTATTTTAATGTTTCCTTTTCTTTGGGGTCTGTGCTTTGGAGGTGTTGTGTTGTCTTGGTTTTTTACATTTCTTGTACACCTACATTGATAGTTATGCATCTGGTGGGACAGTTGCTCTCTCCAAATTTATGAAGTAGCTTTTATAAAAAAAATCCTTATTCCCATAGATACATCCTGGGGTGCTGGTTGAATGGGGTACATTGGCTTTGGTTCTGGGTGAATGTAGTAGTGCAGTTTCTTTACCTGTAATCTACATTAGCAATGTTTGCAAGCACCTCAGTAGTTTAGGCTGCAGGAGTTTGTGGCAGCAGTGGCATTGCTTTGCCTAGAGGTGGGCCAATCAGACTGTTTCTCAGGGCATAGGGGCACAGATGTATGTGGCAGATTTGCTTGCTTGGGGAGTGGCAGGCTGAGGTCAGGGCCATTGGGCTGTTTCTTCAGCCATAGGGCAGGAGCACAGCTACTTAGTCATCTTGGGGTAAATCCACTAAAGACAGGTCTACCTTGCTGTTTCTCCATCCAGAGACACCATAGGTGCTTTCCAGGGACAAGTCTGCTGGGCTGTTTCTATGGCCAGGGTCATAGGCATGTTGTTGCTCACCCAGCTCAAGGGCAGGTCCACCCGGCTCACTTCTGCAGGACTGTTTCTCTGACTGGGGACATGGGCACATGGTGATGCAGCTGGTCTAGGGTGGGCTTCCCCAGTACCAGAGTCACAACCATTCCTGGATCCAGGCTCTGAGCAGCTAGGATCATGACATTGCAGCCACCTGAGTGGACTTCATAGAATGATGGCAGAGCCCCATGGCTGGAGAGGTACAGTGACTATTGGCTCCCAGAGCAGGATGTACTCTGATAGTGGCTCTAGTTTCAAGACGGCATTATGCTGCAGCAACTTGGGTCATAAAGGGGGTGCAATGGGGAGTGCAAAAGTTGTGCTTTTAATCCAGCATAATGCAGTCATGCAAATTCCAGGTAGCTCTTCAAACTGGGATCAAGGCTTGTGAGGACTGGAGGATTCCCCTCTAGTAAGGACTGCAGGTATTTATGGTGAAAATGGGGGTTAATGGGGATTGTGTCTCTCTCCCTTTTTTGCTTTTTTAAAAAATAAAGTCCCTCCTGACTCTGAGCCAATCCAGGTAGGGGAGATGAGGTGGCCACAGCAGGAGGCTCTACTCTCCTTTCTATGCTGCCGTTCTGGGCTTCTATGCTCCATAGGGATCTCAACACTCTCTTATTGTACTTCAGTGCCCTCCCTCAGATACTCCAGTTGAATTTCAGTTTTTTATTTACTACCTCAGGTCTTTCTTGAGAGGCAAAGGATCACCAGGTATGTCTATTCAGCAATATTGTCCATGGAACTCTTCCATTAATTGATTTTGAATGTTGAACTAGATTTGTATATCTGGGATACCCTTTACTTGATCATGGTGTATTTTTCTTTTCTTGTAATGACTTTGTCTGGTTTTGGTATTAGGGTAATCCTGGCCTCATAAAATAAATTAGGAATTATTCTTTGCTTCTATTTTCTGAAAGAGACTATAGGGAATTGATATAATTTCTTCCTTAAATATGTGGTAGAATACTCTAGTGAATCTACCTGGATCTGGTGTTTTCTGTTTTGGTAGATTATTAATAATTGATTCAATATCTTTAATAGATATTGGCCTATTCAGATTGTCTATTCTTGTGTAATTTTTTGAAGATTGTGTCTTTCATGGATTTGGTCCATTTCATCTAGGTTATCAAATTGGTGGAAATAGAATGGTACACAGTATTCTTTCATTCTTTTAATCTCTTTGGACTTTGTAATGATACCCTTTCTTTTATTTCTGATATTAGTCATTGTTTTTGTTGATTTTTCTCTGTTTTCAATTTTATCGGTTTCTGCTCTACATTTTATTATTTACCTTATTCTGCTTACTTTGGATTTAAGTTACTTACTTTTTCTAGTTTATTAGATTATTCATTTATTAGATTATTATTTTTAGATCTTTCTCTTTTAATTTCTTTTAAATTTCCACCTCTTTTTTCCTTCATTTTGCTTTTTTTATAATTTGTTAAATTATTATTCATTTTAATGCTCTTTTTAAATATACGTATTCAATGCTATAAATTTCCCTTTATGCAATGCTTTCACCGCATCTCACACTTTTGATAAGTTGTGTTTTTATTTTCATTTAGTTCAAAATATTTAAAAATTTCTCTTGAGATGTCTTCATTGACTTCTGTGTTATTTAGAAGTATTTTGTTTAGTATTCATTTATTTTGGGATTTTCCAGTTATCATTTTGTTATTGATTTCTACTTTAATTCCATATTGGTCTGAAAGCAGATCTTGTATATTTTCTATTCTTTTAAATTTGTTAAGATATGTTTTGTGGCTCAGAATGTAGTTTATCTTGGTTAATGTTCATGAGAGTTTGAGAAGAATATGTAATCTGTTGTGGGATAAAGTAGGCTAAAGATGTCAATTATGTCTAGTTGATTGATGAATTTGCTGAGTTTAATTATGTACTTACTGAATTTATCTTTGCTGGATTGGTTCATTTCTGATAGAAGGGTGTTGACATTTCTAATAATAATAGTGGATTCATCTATTTCTACTTGCAGTTCTATCAGCTTTTCCCATGTGCAGCTTGATGCTGTGTTGTTAGTTGCATATATGTTAAGGATTGATGTGTCTTCTTGGAGTACTGACCTCTTTATCATTATTCAGTGTGTTTCTTTATCTCTGAAAACTTTCCTAACTTCAAAATTTGTTCTGTTTGAAATTAATATGGACACTCCCACTTTTTTTTTGGTTAGCGTTAGGTGGTATGTCTTTTTTCATCTGTTTACTTTTAACCTATACGCATCTTTATATTTAAAGTGGGTTTCTTATATACAAGATATAGTTGAGTCTTCTTTTTTTAAATTCATTCTGACAATCTCTGTCTTTTAATTAGTGTGACTAGATTACTTATGTCTAAAGTGATTACTGATGTAGTTGGATTAATATCTACCATATTTGTTACTGTTTTCTATGTATTTGCCCTTGTATCAGTTATGCTTCCTTTTAAACTTTTTTTAGTGATTGCCTATCTCTTTTAAAAGAAATATTTTTTAAATCACTTGATAAATTCCTCAAATTAGTGCCGAACACCAAACCACAGATCCAGGAAGGTCAGAAAACACTAAGCAGGATAAACGCCAAAAAGTACATCTTGGCATATCACTTTCAAGCTACAGAAAGCCAAAGATAAAGAAAAACTCCTGAAGGAAACCAGAGGCAAAAAAACAAAACAAAACAAAAAACAAAAAGCAAAAACAAACAACAACAACAAAACACACACACACACACACACACACACACACACACACACACACACCCCTTACCTATAGAGGAGCAAAGATAAGATTACATCCAGCTTTCCCTTTGAAAATGTGCATGCAAGAAGAGAGTGAAGTGAAATATTTAAAGTATTTGAGAGAAAAAAAATTAAAACTCACCAACCTAAAATTCTTGCTTTACCCTGCAAGACTGTTTTTCAAAAGTAAAGGAGAAATAAAGACTGTCTCAGAGAAAGACGTAGGAAATGTGTTGACCATTGTCCTGCGTTGTAAGAGATGTTAAAAGAAGTTATTTAGGAAGAGATAAAGTAGTATAGGTAAGAAACTCAGATTCTCAAAGAGAGAAAGAACAATGAAGAAGCAATAAGTGAAGGTAACACACATTTATTTTTCTTATTCTTGATTGATTGAGCAGATAACAATTTGTTCAGACAATAATAGCAACAATGTATTCAATTATGTATGCTTATACATAAATGGCATGATGATAGCAATGATACAAAGGATAGGAGGGAGAAATTAGAATAATTTTGTTATAAGGTATTCACATTACTCATGAAATAGTACAGTGTTGTTTGAAAGTGGGCTTAAATTCATTGTAAATGTATATTGTAAATTCTAGGGCAACCACTGAAAAAAAAGTTTAAAAAGAGGTATAACTGATATGCTAAAAAAGGAGAAAAGTAAAATCATATAAACTAAATTATGAAAGGCAGAAAATCAGTGTAAGACAAAAATAGAAACAAAGAACAAGGACAAATAAATAGAAAGTAGCAACAAATATGGTAGCTATTAATCCAACTACATCATTAATCACTTTTGACATTAAGTAATCTAGTCCTACTAATTAAAAGACAGAGATTGTCAGAATGAATAAAAAAAAGACCCAGCTATATCTTGTGTATAAGAAACCCACTTTAAAATGAGAGGCACACTTGGAGGAGTAAAAGAAGGACTGGGACTGAGACTCCAGTAGCAGCAGATTCTAAGGTCAGACTTGGGAAGGGCTCTTTTGTCACTGAAGCAGGATCATTGTGGATAATTCATAACTCTCAAGACCTTAAGATGGGGACTACCTGTTCTTCATTTTTGAGCATTATCTTTAACTTAGTGAGAAATAAATTGTTAGACCTTTTGTACTGATCCTGAAGTCAACCAACAAAGTTGATTTTTGATATTTTCTTCTAGTAGCTCGTCAATTTGTATGAAATAATGGCTTCAGAGTGATTGCAGAATATAATCTTTGCTTTAGAAGTTTGACTCACAGTTCACAGCAAATGAATGTTATAGATAAAAGGGAGTACAATTAATAACAAGGTAAGAAGTATGTAGTTACCTAGGAGATCACTCCAAAGTCCACCCATATGAGTTCATCTTTTCCTAGAAATGCAGTATATTGTAAGAAGTGCCAGCTGTAGGAATTGTGGATCATAATTATAAAATTGTGAAAACATTATACTAGCCAAATAAATGGTCTTTATCAAGTAATGTAGTCCGTTCTTATTGGGAGGAGTTTATTCTAAGATCCCCAGTAGATGCCTGAAACCATGGATAATATCAGACCCTATATATGCTATGTTTTTTTCCTATATGTACATACCTATAATAAAGTTTAATTTATTAATTAGGCAGAGTAAAAGTGTAACAACAATAACCAATAATAAAATAGAACCATTGTAACAATATGCCAGCATTACTACTCTTGCACTTTGGGGTCATTATGAAGTAAAACAAGGGTTACTTGAATACAAGCACTGTGATACTGCAATAGTAGACCTGATAACCAAGAGGGCTACTGGGTCACTAACGCGCAGGGAGTGGAGACAGCATAGATACACTGGACAAAGGGATGCTGCACATCCCAGGCAGGAGGAAGCAGGATGGCATGAGGTTTCATCATATGACTCAGAATGACATGCCGTTTAAAATGTATGAATTATTTCTGTCTGGAATTTTCCATTTAATATTTTTGGACCGTGGTTGGCCCAGAGAAACAAACTGCAGAAAACAAAATCACAGATAAGGGAGGGACTACTCTACACGTTAATAATATTGAAGCTGTTCTTTGTAACACAAAGGACATAAAGTTTTCATTTTTTGAGAAGACAAATCCATTTTGTGGAGGAAATCAGTAAACAAACATACAAAACCTGTAGAATGTTAGAGCTGGGAGGTTCCTTAAAGGATATCTTGTTCAACTACCTCATATAGATGCGGAATTCAGCCCAGAAAAGTTAGTAACTTGTTCAAGCTTACATAGCCAGAAGCAAGACTGGAGTTTGATTGAAATCCAGGATCCCTGATTTTAAAACAAATCTTTTTCTCCCTCCTTTCTCTACATACTCTCTGCATCTAGAACACTGATTCTCAACCAGGTGCAATTTTGACACCCCAGGTGTCCTCTTTGACAATATCTGAGGACATGTTTTTGGCTTTCACAACTGGATTGGAAGGTGCTACTGACATCTAGGGGTAGACATCTAGCCAAGGATGCTGTTAAACACCATGCAATGCACAGGACAGTCCCCACTGTCATCTAGCCCCAAATGACAATCATGCTGAGCTTGAGAAAGCCTGTTCTAGAGATATAATAACAAATTGTATACTGTCCTGCATTAAGCAAGCCGAGTCTAGGAAAATCTAGATTTAAAGACAAGCAACGCTTTACAAAAGATTTACCAAAGGGTTTCATTAATTAATGATATATTCCAGTGAGAGAATCTGAAATGTTTTGATCAACAGAAAAAATACATATGTCAAAGACCCATCCATGTACTACAAAAAAGTTCACTCCTACATGAACAGAACATGAAGACAAGTGAGAAGTCAACATAGTAATACTGCTATTTCTAGACATGCGTTAGGATAGAAAGCATTTTCACAGGCTTTCTCTTACTCTCAGCGTCTTAAAGACACCAAGTAAACTGGAAAGGGAAAAGAAGCATTCTTGTAAATAAGAAAATTGGAGCTCAGAGGGCTCAAAAGATTTACCCCGTCAAATAGCCTTAGAGTTGTCCCTCAAACCCAGAATTTCTGTTTCTAACAATAGTGTTATCTCTACTTTCATATGATGCCCATACCTTATGTAGGAACATGTATATGTGTGTGTATGAAGAAGCTATAGACTGAAATATGTGCAGGTTCTTATGTCATATGTTTCTTTCAAATAAAATACAGAGTAAATATCTAATTATGTATTTTTTTAATGAAGAAAAGTGTGTTAAATATGGAGCCTCATTATGTTACTCAGGCTGGCCTTGAACTCCTGGGCTGTTGTGATATTCCCACCTCAGCCTCCCAAATAGCTGGGACTATAGGCATGTACCATTGTGCCCAGAAAAACATTATTTTTTATGTTGCATTAATTTTTGCAAGGAACTAGAAATAAAAGTAGTAATAATATTTTACAGGAACATCTCAAAGCAGATTAATTCTGAAAGTCAGAACTTGTTTAAAGCCTCTTTTCTTGGGATTATTGGGCCTGCGTGAAGATTAGCTGACCACCACGACCAGAATCCATGGATTGTGCCAAATAGATGCATGTCACAGTTGATGCTCTCAGCTAATTTGTCATCCACTTTTTGCATGGTTTCTCTGATTACTGACTTCAGTGGAGCTATGGCAATGGGGTAACGGTGACGGGACTTTATTATAATCTGTTGGAGGTAATGGTCACCATCGAGAGTTTCAGCTATGCTACCTAAAACTAAAATGTTTATTTTAAAATTTCTCTCTTGGTCTAGATTTCTGTCATGTTCTCTTCTGAGTGATTTCACAAGGAACATCATCTCCAAATGAATATGCCAGTAATATGCCATTTGATATTGATAACATATTTGTGGTGGTTTCTAGATTTTTACTGTATTGTTTTAAACTCACAAGATAATTGTTTCTTCTGTTTTAAGGAACTGATAATTTTGAACCTTGTAATGCCAGCATTTATATAACATGTAAACACTGGCTTATATGCCAATAACAAAAATGAAGCCAGCAGATTTTTATGGAAATCTATTTTAATACTGCTTTATTTGGTTTTCTGTATCCACACTCTGAGTGTCTTCCCTATAGGTTGTTTCTTATAGTTCTCCAAGGTTAAGTAATTCATTTTCAAGCTTTTTTCTTTCATCTTTTAAATCTCTCTGCCCCATGGCAGAATGAAAGCAGCTTTATTTCCTGCCTTCACTTCTTCCCAACCCTGTTTCCATTTTCTACCCATTGCCTAAGGTGATGGAAATTATTTATTTGCTGGTAACATTTTCCTGAATGCCCCAGGGAAGAAGTGATTTATACCTGGCTTGTCCTTGGCATCCTGTGGCTCAGAGATGGGAGTCAGGTTTGCACTTGATGTAGCTCTGATGGAAGGTTTTGAGCTGTCTATGTCACCTTACGCTTGTGTGTGTTTTTGGATGGCTGGCCATGGAAAGGCACTGCAGCAGGGGGTGGGGGCAGAGGAGAAAGCAAGGGCTCTGAGCATTCATCCCTGGGAGGCTCATGGGTGAGTATCATGGAGCAGGAAAAAACTGTTAGGAAAAGTGCAAGAAAACACACACACTATTTTGAGATATTGTCCAGGGTGGCCTCTAGCCATAACAACAAAGTTAGCTGCTAGTATTCCACTTATTTTTGCTTCCTTCCTTTCTCCCTCCCTCCTTTCCTTCCTTTCTTTCTTTTAACAGTGTCTTGTTCTGTTGCGCAGGCTGGAGTACAGTGGTGTGATCATAGCTCACTGCAGCCTCATACTCCTGGGATCTCTCGATCCTCTCACCTCAGCTTCCTGATTAGCTGGGACTACAGGCTCCCATTATCATGCCCCATATTTTTTTTCTTTTGTGGAGCTGGGGTCTTACTGTGCTCCAAGGGTGATCTTGAACTCCTGGGCTCAAGTGATCCTCCTGCCACAGTCTCCCAAAGTGCTGGGATTACAGACATGAGCTACTGTCCCAAGCCTCATACATTCTTCATTCATTCATCTAGTCTTTTGTTTAATCATACAAACATTTATTATTGATTGTAGATGATTTCCAGCACCACATTCATGAGAAATTAGCTACCCAGTGTTCTCAGGAAAGAATCCCCTTATACGTGAATGTGCCCATGACGTGACTTCTCTAAGACTAGAACGCTAGGACTATGTTATTATCACTTTGAGTACTTGTAAAAATTACTTGAATTGAGGACATTTTACGGTTGTCTGTTGGGGCAAGCGTACTCTCTCTCTCTGTCTCTCTCTCTCTCTCTCTCACACACACACACACACACACACACACGTGCACACACACAGAGTTTGGGGGAATCCCACTGAGACTGGTAGAAACATGTCTCTGTTGCTGTACAGAAACAGATATGCATATCTAGGAGTTGCAACTTTGAAGTACTGAAGCTAATTTTACAGTAAAACATAAAATATATTTATGATTTTGCACAGAAATATGCTGCAAATGAAGCTAGGACTAGAATCTGAGAGAGAATAAGGAAGTTGTGACAAAAGAGATATGTTAAAAATTCCAGAGGTAGATGAAGTTAAGGCATATTTGAGGACCAAAAGTAATATTTTTGTGAAATTAATATTTTTACTGGCTATTTCCAAATCAATATATAGATAATATTTATATCTCTGAATGTAAAGATAAAAGTACAAATATACATATAAAGGAGAAAAAAAGCTCATGTCTACCATACCCTACCCTACTTATCCTATTTATTGGAGAAATAAAGTAAATATCAATCTTTAGTTGAGTAAAACTGATTTGTATGTTGTAACAAAAATAATGTGAATTAGAAAGAATTAGTACCTGGGAGAAGTAGCTAAATTAGTAAGTGGAAAATAGCTAGGTTTATTTTTGTGCGTTTTGCCGGCTGTCACACTAGGTATAGACAGCTCCTTGCTGGCCAGATACAGGGTGGTGTGATGTTTGTAGCTTCAGATTCTTCCAACAGAGCCAACCTTTGTATTTATTAAGAGTGAGGAATGTGGGATGGGACAATAAAACCCCAAATTCATCACAGCAAAACTCAACAGGAAAATAAATTCATGTTAAGAAGCATCAGGAGAAGTCCATTTAGCAACAGGAAATTAATTGCTTCATTTTTATTCCACAGCAAAATCAAAACCAGGTGGCTGGCAGGCAGCCCACACGTGAAGATGTTTCTTAGAGTTCCTCAATCCTGGGCTGTAGATGCTGTCTGATGGAAGTTGGAAGGCTAAAACAGCCATCTGGTGGCTGGTCAGATTGCTGAGCTCGGTGGCCATGGTTCTATCACAGAGCTTCTGGCTAGATCGCCTCCTGTTGATCAGCATTCAGCACATCTTTTATCAAGAGTCAACAGATCCTATAACACTAGCCAAACCGTTAAGGTGCACAGACCTCATTAACTCATGTTAAGGTTGATACTCCATTCTTTACAAAAGTGAAACTTGTAGAGTAGTGGCTCCTAGGCTTTAGCATGCATTAGGATTGCTTGGAGGGCTTGTGAAACCCCCTGAGTCCTATCCTCAGTGTTGCTGGTTCAGTAGGTCTGGGGTGGGGTCTGAGAACCTGCATTTCTAACAGGCTCCCAGGTGATACTGCTGCTCTGGTCCACTGTCACACAGGAAGCCATTTATTGTGTTAGAGACAAAACCAGAAGAGAGATACATCATAATACATTTTTCTCCCTTCAGGTTTAATGAAAAATTTTTGAGTTTTAAACTTTGACAAAGTTATAAAGCAAGGGCAGCCTGTATTAACCTTTTCATATAAATTACTCTCAATGATTGCTTCTGGGTGATACACTTATCCCCACCTTCTTACCCCAAGAAGTACAAATACATTAATGCTCCTATTTAGAATGACTCATTACTTGGTCAGAAAACAAGTTTACTTCCAATGTGGGCTGACCTGACCTGAAGGCTGGTTTCATAAAAAAAAAAAAAAGAAAAATCAAATCTATTGTGTTTTCATACTAACAAGCATTTTATAAGAAGCACAGTTGCTTTTTCTTTGCTGCTCTTCCTGGAGAACACTGACCTACACCTGGTATTGTTTGCAATGGGCATTTTTCAGAGATTGCAATGATAGAAAGGTAGAGAGCAGGGGTGGGCTGCAGAGAGATTGAAAGGTTAAAAAAGTTGCTTTACAGCATATCTGGAGATGAGTGTTAACTATTTTTTAAATTAAAAGTGACAAAGATTCAGCATGTACAACTTGAGTCAAATTGACGAAAAGAGAAGTTGGCTAGGTATATCAGAGGAAAGAAAAACAACTTTGTAATATAGATATTGAAAAAGAACATATACAATCTGTGAAGGCAAAAAGGAGACACGCTGGTTTAGAAGAAGTGGCATGTTTTCTAGTCTTGTGATTTAATGAAAATCTTGCCAATGGCCACAACAATTTTCCTTTTCCATTCCCTTTTCTTTCTTTCCTTCTTTCTTCTTTTTCTTCTGTTCCTCTTCTTTTCCATTTCTTTCCTTCCCTACTGATTATCCCTAGAATTTTATTTGCCCCTAATATGTGCAAACGACATTCACGATTGCAGGGGGAGGGAATGACTCAGACACAGATTCTGCCCTCAAGGAAATGAAGGTTAACAATATCATCATATTTAAATCTGTGTGCTCTAACTGTAATAATTTCACCCCAGATCCTTAACACACAGTTGTATTATGATAGGTCCCTTTGAATGATGACACTGTTGTGTCCCGCTCCCATCATATTTTCATTTGCCCCGGCTATCCCTCATCTCATCTAGAGTGTCTCTCAGGAGACTCTGTTCTTTAATTTGATTTGCTATTATCTCTGGTAAGTTTAAACATGTGCATCTTAAAATGATTGGGGCTGGGTGTTCAACACTCAAGGGAATTGGATATTCAGGACCAAGAATCTCCACCCTTCTAGCTGTTGGACTCCACATGCCCAAAGACAGGCAGCATGCCAGAGGTCTGTCAATGGGAGCAATGACAATATCCATGACCTAGAGCTCTGGCTAATATTAAATTATAGTGATTCATTCCGTTGTTTAATTTATGGTTAACAAATTAAATGATTTGCATTGTGGGCACACTTGTTGATCATTTTACTGATCTGGAAGTCCTGAAGAGCAGAGATTGTCATATCTTGGGTTGGTCTTTGAGGAATACTGAGGGCTTGACAGCAGTGATGGTGGACGAGGGGAGGAATTGGCAAGTGAGCAGGGTCGGGAGACCTGCTTCGCCTCTTGACTGTAGGACTGACCAACAGGCAATGACAGAGGTGCAATAAATAGGGAAACATGTTGCAGTTGTTAGAAAAAAGTGAAGTCTAAAGAATCAGAACCAGCTTTGCTGTCTCTTGTGCAAACCTGCTACAACAAAATTTCTGAGGGGAATGTGGGGATGTTAATGATACACACATTTCTTAAGCAAGAAATGTCAAGTGTTTAGCACAATGCTCTCAATAAATATGAGCTATTCTTTTTTTTTATGTCTATCTGTCTCCTCAAATACAAGCCACATATAGACTTTCTTCTATATTTCAGTGGACGAGTCCACTACTGTAGGGGTTCTCAAAGTGTAATCCTCAGACCAACATCATTGGTATCCTGTAAGCAATGCACATCCTCGAGTCCCACTCAGATCTACTGAATCAGAAACCCTGGGGGTGGGGCCCAGCAATCCGCGTTTTTGCTAGCCCTCCAGGTGATTCTGATGCACACTGAAAAGTGAGAACCACTGCTCCAGTGGGACTTTGTGGTTGTTTACAGCAAGGAAGTGATGCTCAAAGCTGATGAGTGATAGCATCCTCTGTGGCTGCAGGGGATTGCCAAACCTAGAAAAGGCTTCCATCCATCAAGCCACAGGTATGGGGATAAGATCTAGCCCTCCAGGATAGGAAGCTGGGGGAAAAGCTACGCAGGGTGGCAGATTCCACTCTATCCTTTCTTTCTCCATCCTAGCACAACTGGCCCTGAGGACAGGTTGCTAGTCCCTTGAGGAAGACAAATGCTAACCACAGTGAATCCTGTGATACATTTGGTCAAGCGAAGCAGAAAATAAGAGAAACCTACAATTTTGTGGGCATGTAGATAACCACTTCCTGCAGGAGCCAAACTTACCCCCACCAGGTGTATGTTTGGCTCTGGAATTAGGTGGAATTGATGCTGAAGATAAAAAAATCTTCATGCTTCCAGGTAAAGAGAGCGTGGCAAGGCAGGGTCAGAAATGCTGGTTTGACTAACAGGACCTCTGGCAAAATCTAACCAGCTTTAATTAAAAGCAGCCCTGATCCTCTATTCCACAGGCCTGGTGCCCTATGCTCCTGGCTGATAGTTTCACGGGCATCTTGGAAAAATTCTTTCTAGTTGGTTTTAGCATTTTCTTTTTAAGGCCAGAAACAGGCTGTGGCCATGCCATTCGTGTTTGTGGCAGCTGCACAAAGCCTCTGGGATTGCCCAGTCATCTACAGAGTGTGTCTGAGAGCACTGGGCTGGAAATCAGAAATGTGCCCTTGTGTGGGTGGCCCCTGTAGTCAGGGGTGATACTTTTCACAGTGTTCTTTGTAGAAACCTCAGGAGCGGAAATCATAGAATAATAGGGTTGGGAGGACCTCTGAGAAGTCATGTGGCCTCAGCCTGTGGAGAACCCAGGACAGAGAAAACAAGAAGAAAACCAAATTCCTGATTCTTTTCCCTCTTGCTGACACACTGTGTAATTCCAGGGCTTCCTCCTCATGTTAGAAGAGGAAGTTAAGATCAGAGAGTCGGTTGGGTTTTTTCTCTGCTCTCCATCATTTGAAGCCTCACAGTGTGACACTCAGCAGATTGGAAATATTACCCTAATTGGTAATATATAGATTGAAATTCAGCCTCACCATTATGATTAGAAATGAAACTAAGTTGAAGCTCTGAGTGTCACATTGTTATGAAATAGAAATTAAAACCTAAAAATGTGAATGAGTTCAATAAATATTCATTAAGTTTCTATTAGGGTGGTTCTCAAATACCAAATGGAAGAGTCACCTGAAAGGCTTATTAAAAATGTAGGTTTCATTTTTTAAGTGTGGTGGCTCATGCCTGTAATCCCAACATTGTGGGAAGCCGAGGTGAGAGGATCGCTTGAGCCCAGGAGTTCAAGACCAGCATGGGCAATGTAGGGATACCTTGTCTCTACTAAAAAGTAAAAAAATTAGCCAAGTGTGATTCCAGCTACTCAGGAGGCTAAGATAGTAGGATCACTTGAGTCTGAGAAATGGTGGCTGCAGTGAGCTATGATTGCCCCTCTGTACTCCAGCCTGTGCGACAGATAGAGACCTTGTCTCAAAAAAATTGCAGGTTTCAGGCCCTCACCTCTGAAATCCCTAATTCATTGGATTACGAATGAGGCCCAGAAGTTTATATTTTTAATAATCATCCCCAAGTGATGGTAATGCTGGTGCTCTACAAAGCACGCACCAAGTAACACTGCTTCAGGAAGAGGACACATATGTCGTGAATTCTGTTCTAGACTATAAGCTCCCTGCCAGCAGGAGCTCTGAGTTTTTAATTCACCATCAGACAATTCCGTCTCATGGCTGTAAATACCATCTATATGCCCCAAACTCCAAATCTGCATCTTCAGTCCAGACAACTTCTCCTAACTCTGGAAGCATACACCCACCCAGCACCTCTATACAGACATCTAGTAAACAGCTAAAACCTAACACATGGAAACAGATCTTCTGAATTTCCCTAAACCTATGCTACTTTCAGTATTGTTCACCTCAATGCATGGCAAACACATCCCTCCAATTGTTAAAAAAACAAACAAACAAACAAAACCTTGGGGAATCTTTGACTCCTTTCTTTCTCTCGTACCTCTCATCCAATGTGTTAGGAAATACTGTTACCTGTATCTTTAAACTTTATCCGGAATCTGTGCACCACCACTTTTGCCACCCGATCCAGGCCACCATCATCTTGCTTTGGCTACAGCCATCTGCCTCCTATGTGGTTTCCATGTGTACACCCCTGTCCCCTCCAGTCTATGTTCAGCATAGCAGACAGAGAAAACCTGTTAAAACACACATCAGATGATGGGTCTCCCCGGTTTGACATCTCCTGATTCCCCATTTTTTTCAGAGTAAAAGCCAAAGCACTTATAATGGATCACTAAGCCCTGTAACAAGAGACTTCATACTGTCGCCCTGACCTCATCTCTGGCTACACTCCGTACTCTCTTTGCCATGTCCCCAAGCGTCTCCTGGCTCTTCCAGCAATACACTTGACATGTTTGCACTTAGGCCTTAATATTACTGTTCACTTTTCCTGGAACACTCTTTCCACATGTGAGCATGTAGCTCATTCCCTCCTTTTCTTCACCTCTTTGAATCTTTGCACAAATTTGTCTTAGTTACCTTCTGAGTAAAATCTGTCTTGGCTGCCTCATTTAACATTGTAATGAATGACCCCACCTCCCACCCACTTCTAGCTTTTCTGAACTTCTTCCCTATGCTGTTTTTTCCTGAGCTATTTTTTCTTATTGAATTTATAATCATCTAACATACTACGAAGCTTACTATTTTTCTTTTCTTTTTTTTTTTTTTGAGACAGTCTTTCTCTGTCACCTTGGCTGGAGTGCAGTGGGGTGATCTCAGCTCACTGCAACCTCTGCCTCCTTGATTCAAGCAATTTTCCTGCCTCAGCCTCCCAAGCAGCTGGGATTACAGGTGCCCACCACCATGCCCAGCTAATTTTTGTGTTTTTAGTAGGAATAGGGTTTTGCCATGATGGCCAGGCTGGTCTTGAACTCCTGATCTCAGGTAATCCACCCACCTTGGCCTCCCAAAGTGCTGGGATTACAGGCATGAGCCAGTACGCCTGGCTGAAGCATACTATTTTATTACCTCTTCCTTCACTAGAATTTAAGCTTCACGAGTGTAGGTATCTTTGTCTATTTTGTTCACTTACATCACAAATGCCCAGCATGATGCCTGCCACAGGGTAGGTGCTCCATTAATATTTGTTAAACAAATTAATGCTTGATATATAGGAATGCTGAATATTTATTGAGTGAGAAAGCACTGAGAAATAGTACTTCATTTAACTCGGCAGCCCTTTCTCCCCATTTACAATTGAGAAACAAATGGTTAACCAATTTAAAGTAATGTGATCAAGGTCAAATATTTAATTGGAAATGGGGTGGAACATGATTCAAATTTACCTAACCTTGAAATGCCTTCACTTTCTGCCCTCTAACTACCTGTATTACAATGCCCCAGGCACTATTCTAAGTGTGGTTTTCTCTCCAGTGTTCTCATATACCAGAGAAGACAGACACACAGAAAAAATATAACTACCCTACAAAGTGTTCAGAGCTGGAAATCTGGCAGGGATGGCAGTGGTTAAACAAGCAGTTATAATCCAGTGAAATATGTACAAGAAAGGAGGCATAGAGCCCAGGGGAAGGGTGAATCACCTACTCTGGGGTCAGGGAAGATATTGGAGAAGATCTGCCAAGGAAGTGACATGTCAGCGGAAACTTGAGGAATATGCAGACATTACAAAGCAAACAGAAAGGTAAAGGGGGTTATAGGAGTGACGTGTGTAGACCCAGAAGTGGCCAAGACCTTCCATTGTGCTCTCCAGGCCCAGAAGAAGTTCACTGTAGCTGAGGTGCAGAATGAAAATGCAGAGTAGAAAGGAGTGGGCAGAAGTCAGCTCCTGAAGCACCTTATAGGCATATTAAGTGTTTAAACTTTATTATAAGGGAAAAGGGATGTCATTATGGGTTTCGAGCAGGGAAATTATATGATCAGATTTGCATTTTAGAAGATTTAATCTTACTGCAGTGAACAGAACGGATTGGAAGGGACCAAGGTTGGAAGTAAGGAAAACTGTTCAGAGTCCATTGCAATGATCCAGTCAGGGGAGATGGATTAAGGTGGATGAATGTGACAGTGAAAACTTGGGGACTGACAACATGCGAAATGAAGAAAAGTGGTGAGGGTTGCAGGGAGGTCAGAGATGACTTGTGCAAATGAGTTATGCTAGAGTCAATTACTGAAATATGACTGGATAGGAAATGTGCATGTTTGGAAATGAGCATGTGTGTGCAAGTGTGTGTGTGTATGTATGTGTGTATATAGATGTAATCCGAGAGCTGTTACAATAGACGTGACAAGAGACATACACTAGTAACAACAGAATGGAAATCAGGCAATCAATCTTTCATCAAGTTTATAATCATTATAATGTGTTGGCAAGAAACTACACAGATTTAAACAGTAATAATGGCCTAATGTCTATAAATTAATAAACCGCATTTGCAGTTTTTTAGATCATTAATCGGTAGCATGTCTGTTTACTTAGTTGGTGAATACGGGCCTCATTTATTCAGCCAATTCTCACGTAGGGAGAGCATTTTAAACCTATAAATAAAATTTATTTTATAAAAATTGTGATTTAAAAACCTTTAAAATACTCATCATTGTGATTTTGTTATTTCATTTATCTAATGTAAAGAATGAGTCAGTTATTTAAATAAAATGTTTATCAGCTATAGTACAATAGGAACTGCTACCTACATCTGAGAGTTTGTTTATTTAGAAATGTGGTAATCTGGGAATTGTTCAACTGTAAAGGCTTTAAAAGTAAATAGAGGCAAGGAAAAGCCATATCTGGCTCTTATATATGAAGGATGGATGGAACTGTAATTTAGCTTGATTCTTCAGGGAGTAATATGCTTCAGACGTTTGGCTGATTTCTCACGTACTATTCATCCAAATGGCTCATTGCATCTGCAGAAAAAGTCCAATTCTGGACTTGCAAATGTTATTCTTTTGAAATAGGAAATCTAAACATTACATTTGAAAGTACCAATGTGGAAAATGAGCCTTCAAAATCTCCAGTCGGGACAGTAATTGGTAAAATGGCAAAGCCCGCTGAGCTTAGAATGATGAGCAGCCAGAGCTCATAGGCTACCTCTGCTCCCTGATGGGGGACTGGGAGGCCAGGACAAGATCTGGCTTGTGGGAAAATTTGTCCCATCAGTGAAATGAACTTGGTAAGATACTCTTCTACCTTTCTGAGTTGTCTCATTAATGAAATGAACTTGGTAAGTTACTATTCTGCCTTTTTGAGTAAACAGATGGACCATGTTGTCTATATCATTTTTCAGGAATGCAGTCTGCTATTATTACATGCCTCTTTTCAGAAAATATATAAAAAATTCCAGCTCTACCAGGTACTGAGCTAAGTGCTAGCGATAGAAGATACAAGCCCTGGCCTCAGGAAGTTTATATTCTGGCAGCAGAGATGTTCTCTTCATGCCATGCCTCGTAATTGAGCAACTAGCAAGTTGACCTGCCTATAGTAGGTATTCAAGAAATAAATACATGAATGAAGAATAAATAATAAGTAAATGATTTATAATCCAAAGTGCCTGACTTTTCTGATTCCCTGTAGAGAATTCTTCACTTAAAAGATCCATTTTCCATGCAAAAGGAAACACTTGGAGAAGGATTTTTTTCCTATAAAATACGTCTTATTTAATCTTTATAATAAGTATGAATATTTATATATCATCAGGCTGAAGTTCAGAGATTATTTTATCATCACTCAAATTACAGATTATATATCATGTCTTTGATTTTTTTTTTTTTAGACAGGGTTTTGCTCTGTCACCCAGGCTTGAGTACAGTGGCAAAATCATAACTCACTGTAGCCTCTACCTCCCAGGTTCAAGTGATCCTCTGGCCTCGGCCCCCCAAATAGCTGGGACTACAAGTGTGCACTACGACAGCTAGCTAGTTTTTTAGTCTTCTGTAGAGATAAGGTCTTGTTATATTGCCCAGGCTATTCTTGAATTCCTGGGCTCAAGTGACCCTTCCACTTCGGTCTCCCAAAGCACTGGGATTACAGGTGTGAACCACCATACCTGGCTGGGTTTGACTTTATTAGAAGAGGGATTGGAAGAGTGTTCAGTGGAACACAGTCATTAACCCACTACAGTTTATCTTTTCTCTGTTGCCTTCTCCCCTACTTTACCTTCTTCTTTGGGGCTCTAATGCCTTTAACTTTTCAAATTCTGCTCTCAGGAAAGGATCTACAACTTGGTAGAAGCCCAGTGGCTCTTACATTGTAAGGGTTAGTTCTCATTGTGGGGGAAAAAAACCTGTGTAAAGTGAGAAAGATATTATATCTTTAGAGTTTGGGTGAGGGGTATTAGAAGATGCTTCTTAATATCCGTACAATCAGATCACACAAACATTCCCTTTGGGGTGCACAAGATCAGGTTGCTCTGAATAAACATTCATAATCACTTTGTTCATTATTCTTTCAACAATTGAATGGTTAATATGACCTACAAAGTTCTTGGACAGAGATTATAATTCAGAGGTAAAAGGTATATAGTAAGTAAAATGGAAACAGGGAAATTGGTAGATAAGAGACATGAGTGGGATGGCCTCAGGGAGCATAGACATTCCCTGGGAGAGCTGCTGACCACTAACATCTCGAAACAACTGAGACTTGGGCCATACCTGAGTATGGAATAGTATACAGAATTCCATACTCAAAATTCCAAATGTGCAAACACATATTGAAAAACATTTTAAAGCTCTAAATGGAGTGGAAGTGAGAAGCTAGGGAATAATGAATCAGCAAGCCCATAGACTCTTTTCTTCTCTCTGAACTTGAGACCTTCTCCTGAGGGCCACTTCTCTTCTTCATCACTTCCTTTGGCTTTGGCCTGCCTGCAAACCTCTGCTTGTTCCCCATTTCTAGAATACAAATGTCATTCATGACAGTAAGACTTGCTCAGCTCACCTTTTCACAGTGGAAAGAGGCTATGTCAGTTGCCTGTTTCTTGGTCTAATCTATCATCTGCGGATGGCTGCCCCAAGTTGGGCCTTGGGTAAGGCTGTTTTCTTTAGAAGGAATTTGGGACATTGTAGGCATCAAGACTGAAAATTTAGAGCAACGGTGAGTTGTCAGGATATAAAAAGAGCTAGCATCTTTGAATATTTGCCGTATACTACATACTATTCTATACACTTTAACTTTTTTAGTGCTATAAAAATTTAACTTTTATAACAAAAATAGGTAGCATTATTTTACTCATTTTATGTATGAGAAAACTGAGGCACAGAAACATTCAGTAACTTGCCCAGGTTGACTCACACAGCAAATGGCAGACTTGAGATCTGAACTCAAGCAGCCTGGCTCCTAAACCTATGCACACAACAGTTACATTCTATTGTCTAGGTTTAAATTCTACTTTCTCCCTTACTATTAGGTATATGCATCTAGGCAATTAACACAACCCCTTTAAACTCCAGTTTCTCTATCCATCCAGTGAAAATAATACCTGTTCACCTGCCATGTATCATTGTTCTTAGGGTTAAGTAAGAATATATTTGAAAGTTCCTGATGAATTATAGAGCAAGGTATAAATATTTAAAACAAAATCATCAAAAAAATAAGAATAATAAAAGTACAGAGAATTTTTATTGAGTAGCTCACTCTCTAATAACTTTTAAAGATATCATTTTTCCCCCAATAAAGTTTCCATTACAAAATAGCTCTAGTAATCTTTTATATTTTAACATGACAGTCTTTTGGTTTCCCTTTGAGGGTGATCAGATGACTGCTGTGTCATCTAAGAAATGGTAATATTGTTGAAAAACGGAATCATCCAGGACCTACATCTATTTTTTTTTCTTTTTTCCTCCTCCTACCCCTACCCATAATTATTTATGGGTTAGTTAAATTTGTAACATGCTTTAAAAGATTCAGAGGAAAGGTGTTATAGGCAGTTTAATAACAGCATGTTCTGTTGCATTGTTTCTTTTCTTTTGAGGTTCAACAACAAATTACACAATGGAAATTTCTTTTAACTTGCTACTTATCTCTTTAGTTCCATGTCTCTTTTATGTTACCCCACTCAGATTCACACAGCATACATCTAAATAAAGACTTAAAAATTATTTCTTAATATTTTTCTAATCTATAGGCCTTTTTCTTAACACAGTTTTGCAAAAACAAGTAGGAACAGCAACATGTTGAAGAGGAAATAATTAGGAATGGAGGCAGTTTTTCTCCTTCTAGGTTCTCTACTGAAGTAGCAAGCACATTAAATGCCAAAACGACATTGGCCCCAAAAACATATTAGCTTGCTGTGGGATACTTAGAGCTCCATGGTAACAATTATTTGCAGAATTCATAAGATATACTTTTGGAATTAAATGATGCCTATCTCGTTTTTAGGAGAAATAACATGCATAGATGAAGGAGAATAGGGTCAGATATAAACTAGACTATTTTTTTAAAGAACAGACTGTATCCATAATAATCCTTTTTTGTGGATGTGTTTATGTTCTTTCACTGTCCCTTCATATATTTCTCATCTTCCTAGACACTGAGAAAGGGTAGGCTTGTGTGCTTGCAGTCTGCTGGGGGATTGTATATGCTTATGAGGTTGGGAAGATATTGCATTTCACCTCATAAAGTTGATTATGTCCTCAGAGTATGCATAACAATGAAATTTCCTTTATTTGTTTTCCCTTATACTAAGATTCTAAGATAAACCACTTGTCTCCATTTTAATTGAGTTGGTGACCATATCCTCCTCTGCCTTTTGTAATGCTGTTCTTATGTCTTTATCTCTGGGACAACAACCTGTTTTCATAAACACAGAGATACGAGTTTGGGATAGCCACAGCAGACATGGTACACAGAGTGAGAGGTTTAGCCATTTTCCAGAGTCCCTGATATAAATTATATATTACAGATATATATTAAAATGGGTTCTTTTTAGTAGAGACAGTTCAGGAAGATGTCAAATGAATATTATCATTAATTCCTTGTGGTCTTAGAAGCAATGGATTCAATAAACTTTGTCAAAATGATTGACCAATTATAGCTTTTCTTTTACCTCTTATTGGAGCCCTTTCAGAGACTTTTACCATCTTTCTGTAAAAATCCACAGCTGAATCAGTTTATGAAATTGTATTTTAATTTCTATATGCCAAGACTGAGAACTGAATTTAGAATGAGTTACAGTGATTGCTGTCTGTTAGCGTAAACAAGTTATCATCTCTACTGGCTGGAGAAATCAGCTAAAATTATACTTTCAGGAAGAATTCACTTGGGTACTGCTTTATTTTCAGTCTTTGAGGGTTCCTTATAAAAATGCAGATGCCCGAAGTAGGGAATACTTGAAACCATTATTTCTTATTGGACTAATAGGAACTAAAACAGTAAATTATCCAGATGAAGTTAGTTTTTACTCTGTTAGTGAACAGCTAGCTGAATGTAAAGCTTAAAAAGTAACAACAGGTTTCCAGTTCTGGAACAATGTGGAATAGATCAGCTTTCCCTTATTTCTCCTGTTAACTACAGTTAAAACTCTTCAAACTTAAATATAAAACAAACATAAGAAGATTCTGAAAGGTGAAAAGAAGAAGGCAGACTGGGTATGGACTGTAGGAACTGAGGAACATGTTGACGTGGGTTTTCTTTTTGCCTCATATGTCCTGAGCGGGGTGCTGAAGAAGCAGGTAACCCAAAAATGCTAATGTGAACATATAGAAAAAAAAATCCCCAAAGAAAATCTTGCTGTCTTTAGCCAGAGGAATGGGAAAGGAGCAGCCTAGCAAGACAGAAAACTTTTAGTCAGTGACCCCTCTACTTCAGCCAAACACTATGGGAGAAAACCATAATAACCCACTTCTCTTACGTCATCAAAGGCTGAATGAGGAGTCTAGACTTCCAGTCTTGCCCAGCTGGAATGACGCTCCCCTTCTTACCTCCATCCACAGAAGACTAGTTCGAATCAGGATTTTAATCTCCGCATAGAGGAGAGTTAGTAAAGCACCTGGACTTTTACTCCCGTTTAGCAGTAGTGAGACACAGTCCCTTCTCTTCCAACCTGTGTGGTGTCAGAGAAGCCTTGCTAAAACAGAAGATTTATGTAACATTCAGAATGTCATAATATGAGATGTCCAGGACACAACTGAAAAATCTCACATCATGTAAAGAAAAAGGAAAATCTTAACTTGAATGAGAAAAGGCAACTGACAATAACTTCAGTATGACACAGATGTTGGAATTATCTAGTGTTAAAAACAGCCATTGCAAAATGCTTCAATAAGCAATTATGAACATGCTTGAAACAAATGAAAAAATAAAAAGTTTCAGCAAATAAATAGAAGATGTAAACAAGAACCACATGAAAATTTTAGAACTCACAAAGACAATAGCTAAAATAAAAAACTCACTGGACACACTAAATAGCAAAATGGAAAGGTCAGACAAAAGAATCCGTAAACTTAAAAATGGCAAGAAAATAAATTAACCAATCTGAACAACAGAGGTAAAAGAGACTGAAGTGAATGGACCCTTAGTGACCTGTAGCACTAAAACAAAGGATCTAACATTCATACAGTCAGCATTCCAGAAAAAGAGGAGAAATAGGGTGGAGACGAAAAAGTATTCAAATAAATAATGGAAAATGTCTCAAATCTGGCAAAAGGCATAAGTTTAAAGATTTAAGAAGCTGAATAAAATGGGGCAAAGTTTTCAGGCCAGGAAGGGTAACCTGAAAGGACTAGAGGCTTCCATCCCAGTCCAGAACTAATATAGTTTGGCTGTGTCCCCACCTAAAATCTCATCTTGAATTGAAATCCTCATTATCCCCACAATGCCCACGTGTCAAGAGTGGGCCCAGGTGGAGGTAATTGGGTTATGGGGGCGGTTTCTCCCATGCTGTTCTTGTGAGAGTGAGTGAGTCTCATGAGAACTGATGGTTTATAGGTATGTGGCATTTCTCTTGCTTGCACTCATTCTGTCCTCCTGTCCCTGTGAAGAAGGTACCTGTTTCTTCTTTGCATTCTGCTATGACTATAAGTTTCCTGAGGCCACCCCAGCCATGCTGAACTGTGAGTTAATTAAACCTCTTTCTTTTATAAATTCCCCAGTCATGAGCAGTTCATTATAGTAGTATGAAAACAGACTAATACAAGCACCCTGTTCCTGAAAGATATAATAGTCTAATTCTAAGGTCTCACTCCCAGAGAGAGAGAGAGAGACTAGAGAGGTAGACTATTGTATTTCTCCCTAGCTCTGGAACAGTAATGTAAGGATTTTGCCCAGGGCAAGGGCAAGCCATAAGAACAGAGAGCTTGATGGCCAAATAGGAACAGCTCTGGAGTGAAGTTCCCAGTGAGAACAATGCAGAGGGTGAGTGATCACTGCATTTCCAAACGAGTTTTTACTGCCTCCAGACCAGGAGATTCTTGGGATGAAAAGTGCCATGAGTTTCCAGCATGGCCCAGCACAGTGGGTTTCCGCACAAAAACTCACACAAATCTGGGCAGCCATTTCAACCAGCACCTGGAATGCCTGGGAGACAGAGCCACCCATTCAACTGAAAAAAAGGGGGCTGAAACAGGGAGCCAGGTGATCTGGCTTGGTGGGTCCCACCCCCACAAAGACCAGCAATCTGAAACGCTCTGGATTGAGAGTTTCACAGCAAGCGCAGCTGGACCCAGGATGGTCCAGCTCTGTGTGGGGAAGGGTGTTCACCCTTACCGAGGCAGTCCACCACTACTGAGGCAGTCCGCCATTACCGAGGCACTCTGCCATTACCAAGGCAGTCCACCATTACTGAGGCAGTCCTAACTATACCTCTGCAAACAAAACTGAAAGGAAGTTCACACAGCAGCTGGGCAGAGCCCATGGCAGATCAGCAACTCCTCTGCTGGCAGACTGTGACTAGGCTACTTCCTTGCTGGGCAGGGCATCTCTGAAAAAAGGCAGCAGCATGTCAGGAACTTATAAATAGAGCCCCACCTTCCCAGGACAGAGCACCTGGGGAAAAAGGTGGTTACGAGTTCCCCTGCAGCATACCTAAATGTACCTGCCCAGCAGCTCTGAACAGAACAATGGAGCTCATAGCTTAGCACTTGAGCTCCTATAAGGGACAGACTGTCTCCTCAAGCAGCCCCCTGACCCCTGTATATCCAAAGAGACACCTCATAAAGGAGAGCTCAGGCTGACATCTGGTGGGTATCATTCTGGGACAAAGATAACAGAAGAAGAAACTGGTAGCAACCCTTACTGTTCTGGAGCCGCCACAGGTGATACCCAGGAAAGCAGGGTCTGGAGTGGACCTCCAGTAGTCCTACAGCACAAGGGCCTGACAGTTAGAAAAAAAAACCTAAAAAACAGAAAGAAATAACTTCAACATCAACGAAAAGAACATCCATTCAGAGACCCCATGAAGATATTCCTCAAGAAGGGCAACCCCAAGGCACATAATCATCAGATTCACCAGGGTTAAAATGAAGGAAAAAATGCAAAGGGCAGCCAGAGAGAAAGGTTGGATTACCCACAAAGGGAAGCCCATTAGACTCATGGTGGATCTCTCAGCAGAAACCCAACAAGCCAGAAAAGAGGGGGGGGCCAATATTCAACATCCTTAAGGAAAAGAACTTTTAACCAAGAATTTCATATCCAGCCAAACTAAACCTCATAAGTGAAGGAGAAATAAAATCCTTTATGAACAAGCAATTGCTCAGAGATTTCATCACCACCAGGCCTGCCTTACAAGAGCTCCTGAAAGAAGCACTAAACATAGAAAGGAACAACCAGTACCAGCCACTCCAAAAACGTACCAAATGGTAAAGACCATCAACACAATGAAGAAACTGCACCAACTAACAGGCAAAAAACCCAGCTAGCATCAAGATGGCAGGATCAAATTCACACATAACAATATCAACCTTAAATGTAAATGGGCTAAATGCCCCATCAAAAGACATAGACTGGCAAATTGGATAAAAAGTCAAAACCCATCAGTGTGCTATATCCAAGAAACCCATGTCATGTGCAAGGACACACATAGGCTGAAAATAAAGGGATGGAGGAAGATTTGCTAAGCAAATGGAGAGCAAAAAAAAGCAGGAGGTGCAATCCCAGTCTCTGATAAAATGGACTTTAAATGAACAAAAAATCAAAAAAGACAAAGAAGGACATTACATAATGGTAAAAGGATCAATGCAACATGAAGAGCTAATGATCCTAAATGTAGGCGCACCGAATACAGGAACACCCAAATACATAAAGCAAGTTCTTAACGACCTACAAAGAGACTTAGACTCCCACACAATAATAGTCGGAGACTTTAACACTCCACTGAATATATTAGACTTATCAACGAGACAGAAAATTAACAAGGATATCCAGGACTTGAACTCAGATCTGGACCAAGCAAACCTAATAGATATCTACAGAACTCTCCACCCCAAATCCGCAGAATATACATTCTTCTCAGCACCACATTGCACCTACTCTAAAATTGACCACATAATTGAAAGTAACTCACTCCTTAGCAAATGCAAAAGAATGGAAATCATAACAAACAGTCTCTCTGACCACAGTGCAATCAAATTAGAACTCAGGATTAAGAAACTAACTCAGAACCACACAACTTCCTGGAAACTGAACACCTGGCTCTTAAATATTGACTGGATAAACAATGAAATAAAGGCAGAAATAAAGATGTTCTTCGAAACCAATGAGAACAAAGACACAACGTACCAGAATCTCTGGGACACATTTAAAGCAGTGTCTAGAGGAAAATTCATAGCAGTAAATGCCCACATGAGAAGCAAGGAAAGATCTAAAATCTACACCCTATCATCAAAATTGAAAAAGCTAGAGGAGCAAGATCAAAAAACTCACAAGCTAGCAGAAGACAGGAAATAACTAAGATCAGAACAGAACTGAAGGAGATAGAGACACAAACCCTTCAAAAAATCAATAAATCCAGGAGCTTGTTTTTTGAAAAGATCAAAAAAATACACGGACTGCTAGCCAGATTAATAAAAAAGAGAAGAGAGAGAATCAAACAGATGCAATAAAAATTGATAAAGGGAATATCATCACCGATTCCACAGAAATGCAAACTATCATCAAAGATTACTACAAACAGCTCTATACACATAAACCAGTAAACCTGGAAGAAATGAATAAATTCCTGGACCCTTGCATCCTCCCAAGCCTAAACCAGGAAGAAGTCAAAACCCTGAATAGACCAATAACAAGGGATGAAGCTGAGGCAGCAATTAATAGCCTACCAACCAAAAAAAGCCCAAGTCCAGATGGGTTAACAGCCAAATTCTGCCAGATACACAAAGAGGAGCTGGTACCACTCCATCTAAAACTCTTCCAAACAATCCAAAAAGAGGGAATCTTTCCCAAATCATTTTATGAGACCAACATCATTGTGATGCCCAAACCCGGCAGAGACTCAAGAAAAAAGAAAAGTGCAGGCCAATATCCATGATGACCATTGATGCAAAAATCTTCAATAAAATACTGGCAAACTGATTGCAATAGCACATAAAAAAGCTTATCCATCATGATCAAGTAGGCTTCATCCTGGGGATGCAAGGCTGGTTCAACATACTCAAGTCTATAAACATAATCCACCACATAAACAGAACCAAAGACAAAAACCACATGATTATCTCAATAGATGCAGAGAAGGCCTTCAACAAAATTCGACAGCCCTTTATGCTAAAACCCCTCAATAAACTAGGTATTGATGGAACGTATCTCAAAATAATAAAAGCTATTTATGACAAACCCACAGCCAACATCATACTGAATAGGCAAAAACTGGAAGCATTCCCTTTGAAATCTGGCACTAGACAAGGATGCCCTCTCTCACCACTCCTATTCAATACAGGATTGGAAGTTCTAGCCAGAGCAATCAGGCAAGAAAAAGAAATAAAGGTTATTCAATTAGGAAAGGAGGAAGTCAAATTGTCTCTATTTGCAGACAACATGATTGTATATTTAGAAGACCCCATCATCTCAGCCCAAAATCTCCTTAAACTGATAAGCCACTTCAGCAAAGTCTCAGGATAGAAAATCAATGTGCAGAAATCACAAGCATTCCTATACACCAATAATAGACTTAAAGAGAGCCAAATCAAGAATGAACTGCCATTCATAATTGCTACAAAGAGAATAAAATACCTAGGAATACGACTAACAAAGAATGTAAAGGACCTCTTCAAGGAGAACTACGAAACATTGCTCAAGGAAATAAGAGCAAACATGAACAGATGGAAAAACATTCCATGCTCATGGTTAGGAAGAATCAATATTGTGAAAATGGCCATACTGCCCAAAGTAATTTATAGATTCAGTGCTATACCCATCAAGCTACCTATGACCCTCTTCACAGAACTGGAAAACAACACCTTTTACTTGACATGGAACCAAAAGAGAGCTCACATAGCCAATCCTACACAAAAAGAGCAAAGCTGGAGGCATCATGCTACCTGACTTCAAACTATATTACAAGGCTACAGTAATCAAAACAGCATGGTACTGGTACCAAAACAGAGATATAGACCAATGGAACAGAACAGAGGCCTCAGAGGCAATGCCACACATCTACAACCATCTGATGTTTGACAAACCTGACAAAAACAAGCAATGGGGAAAAGAGTCCCTGTTTAATAAATGGTGTTGGGAAAACTGGCTAGCCATGTGCGGGAAGCAGAAACTGGACCCCTTCCTGACACCTTGCACTAAAATTAACTCCAGATGGATTAAAGATCTAAATATAAGATGTAAAACTATAAAAACCCTAGAAATAAACCTAGGCAAAACCATTCAGGACATAGGCATAGGCAAGGACTTCATGGGTGAAACACCAAAAGCATTGGCAACAAAAGCCAAAATAGACAAATGTGATCTAATTAAACTCCAGAGCTTCTGTATAGCAAAGGAAACAATTATTAGAGCGAATCAGCATCCAACAGAATGGGAAAAAAATTTTGCAATCTACCCATCTGACAAAGGGCTAATATCCAGAATCTACAAAGAACTAAAACAGATTTACAAGAAACAAACAAACCCATTCAAAAGTGGGCAAAGGACATGAACAGACACTTTTCAAAAGAAGACATTTATGAGGCCAACAAACATGAAAAAATGCTCATCATCACTGGTCATTAGAGAAATGCAAATCAAAACTACATTGAGAAACCATCTCACACCAGTTAGAATGGCGATCATTAAAAAAATCTGGAGCCAACAGATGCTGGAGAGGATATGGAGAAAAAGGAGCACTTTTACACTGTTGGTGGGAGTGTAATTTAGTTCAACCATTGTGGAAGACAGTGTGGCGATTCCTCAAGGACCTAGAAATAGAAATTCCATTTTACCCAGCAATCCCATTACTGGGTATATACCCAAAGGATTATAAATCGTTCTGTTATAAAGACACATGCACACATATATTCATTGCAGCACTGTTTATAATAGCAAAGACTTGGAACCAACCCAAATGCCCATCGATGATAGACTGGACAAGGAAAATGTGGCACATATACAACATGGAATGCTATGCAACCATAATAAATGATGGGTTTGTGTCCTTTTTAGGGACATGGATGAATCTGGAAACCATCATTCTCAGCAAACTGACACAAAAACAGAAAACCAAACACTGCATGTTCTCACTCATAGGCAGGTGTTGAACAATGAGAACACATGGACACAGGGAGGGGAGCGTTGTATACTGGGGCCTGTTGAAGGGGACTAGGGGAGGGACAGCGGGGGATTGGGAGGTTGGGGAGGAATAACATGGGGAGAAATGCCAGATATAGATGATGGGGGCATGGAGGCAGCAAACCACATTGCCATGTATGTACCTATGCAACAATCCTGCATTTTCTGCACATGTACCCCAGAACCTAAAGTGCAAAAAAAAAAAAAAACCAGAGAGCTTAAGCACCTCCTCAAGTGAATTGACTTTATTTGGAACAGAGTGTGGGCCTAGGGGCCGTCTTAAGAAAACGTAGACTATGGTGGTAAGTAACTAAGAGAGTGCTGGTAGCTCTATGAGAGCAGTACACTAAACTGTGTAAAACAGAAGTTTATTAGAGAGAACCAGGGAAAGAGATAGCTAAGAACACTCCTGGAGTCAGAAAACCCCCAAAGCCTGGCGACAAAGATGACTACAACAAAGGGACAAAGATTCAATTGAATCAAATTGTAGAGTAATTTATGCCTGGGGCATTTGGTAAAATAATAGAGCAATCAAACAGCAATTAGTGGAGGCTAACAGCTGGGTGTGATACCAATGATGACAACTGATACTGACAGATTAACAGACAGATCAAGAGAAGAGACAAAAACAGCCCTGCTAGAAACTCGGTCATCTCAGGCTGAATGTGCTCATACCTAAGGTGGCATCCTCTGAGGAATAGCATCAGAGACTCCTCGGAAATAGATTTCAATAAGTAGTTCAGGCAAGTCAGTAAAAAATTAGCTAAAATACAGCCTTGATGGGGTAGTTATTACCCCATGTATTATCTTATCTAAATAAGTATAGATAATATATACAATATATTATCTAATATAAGTGGTTTTCAGAAAAGTGTTATAAGACATGCCAAGAAACAGGAAAGTGTGACTCATATACATTAAAGAAAAGCAGGCAACAGAAACTACCTTTGACAGGTATCAGACTTAGTAGACAAAGACTTCAAAACAGCTGTGAGTCAATGAATATGCTCAAAGAATTAAAGAAATGAAACTATACTTAAAGAAGTAATAGTATGATAACAATCTCATTAAAAGAGAATACTGATAAAGACAAACGATATGAAGAACTAAATAAAAATCCTGGAGTTTAACAATATGCTAAATTAAATAAAAAACTCACTAAAGAGGCTCAATAGTAGATTTGAGCTGGTACAAGAAAGAAGCAGATAACTCAAAGATAGATTAATAGAAATTATGCAATCTGAAGAAAAACAGAATAAAATGCAGAAAATAAGCAAATCCTCAAAGACATGTAGGAGATTATTAGCACACCAATATAGATATACTGGGAGTACCAGAAGAAAAAGAAGTCAGAAGGAAGAGGAGAACATATTTCAAGAAATAACAACTAAGAAGTTTACAAATTTGATTTAAAAAGTTTAATGTACACATACAAAAAGGTCAATGGCCCAGAAACAACTTAGTAAAAATCTTGAAAAGCAAAGAAAATCTTGAAAGCAACAAGAGAAAAATGACCACACACAACATGATTAATACCTAACTTCTCATCAGAAACAGTGAAGGCCAGAGACAGGGAGATAACACATGAATACGCTCCAAAAAAACAAACAAAAAATCTCCCAAAACACCCCAAACCAACCCACACCCAAAACCAAGAAACCACTGTTTACAAAGAAACTTAAGTCTAGAAACCGTCTTTCAAAAGTGAAGGTGAAATAAGAACATTCCCAGGTTAACAAAAACAGAATTTGTTGCAAGTAGGTGTACCTTAAAAGAAATATGAAAGGCTGAAAGCAAATGAACCCAGACAATAATTCAAATTCATGTAATAAAACGAAAAGCATTGATAAAGGCAACAATGATAAATGGGACTTCAACGCTTCACCTTAAATAATGAAGAAATTAACAATGAAATTCAACAATGAAACAGAATCCTTGAACAGCATTATAAACCAACTAGATCTAATAGACATCTATAGGTCACGTAGTTCCAACGCCAGTAGATACACTATTTTTTTCTAGTACACACAGAACATTCTCCAGAAAAGACAATAGAACAAGACAGTCAATTTAAAAAAATTCAAATGACACAAAGTATTTTCCTTGACTACAATAAAATGAAATCAGAAATTAATAGCAGAAAGAAATATGACTTCACAAATATTGGCAAATTAAATAGGAAAGTCTTAAATTACCATAAAGTCAAAGAAAAAGTTACAAGTAAACTTAGAAAATACTTTGAGATGAATAACACAACACAAATTATGGGATGAAAATAAAGCAATTTTCAGAAATTGCTAAAGAAAAAATGATGGCTATAAAATCCATATAAAAAAGAAATAGTCAAATCAGTAACCTAGTATTTTACCTAAGACATTGGAACAAGAAAAGCAAAAGCAAAACATAACAAGAAGGAAGAAAAGAATAACTATTAGAGAAGCAGTTAATGAAATAGAAAAACAGTGAAGAAAATTAATGAAATCAAAAGTTGTCTGTTTGGAAAGATAAACAAAATTAGCAAATCTTTAGTTTCACTAACCAAGAAAAAAAAAAGAGAGGAAACTCACATTATTAAAATCAGGAATGAAAGAAGGGATTCACTATTGAGCTTACATAAGTAAGAATTATAAGGGAATATTATGAACAACTACATTAAAAAATTAGAAAACAAATAAAAATTCAGAAAGACAAAACTACTAAGTTGAGTCATGAAGAAATAGAAAATATGAATATAGCTATAACAGGTAAAGCAATTAACTTAATAATTTTAAAACTTCCCTCAAAGAAAAATCCAGGCTCAGGTGGCTTCACTGGTGAATTCTACCATACATTTAAAGAAGCATTAATATGAGTTCTTTAGAAACTCTTTCAAAAAATAGAAGATAGCACTTCCTAACTCATTCTGTGAGGTCAGTATTACTCTGATGCCAAAAGCAAATACAGATATCATTAGGACAGAAAACTAAAGTAATATCTTTTATGAATATGGCTGCAAAAATCCTCAACAAAATACTAGCAGCCTGAAACCAGAAGTCACATAAAAAAAGATTATAAACCATACCCTACTGGGATTCATTCCAGGGATGCAAGGTTGGTTCAATATTTGAAAACTAATTAATGTAATATAACATATGTGATGATTAATACTCAGTGTCAACTTGATTGGATTGAAGGATACAAAGTATTGATCCTGGGTGTTTCTGTGAGGGTGTTGCCAAGAGAGATTAACATTTGAGTCAGTGGTCTGGGGAAGGCAGAGCGACCCTTAATCTGGTGGACACAATCTAATCAGTTGCCAGTGAATATAAAGCAGACAGAAAAACATGAAAAGGAGAGACCGGCCTAACCTCCCAGCCTACATCTTTCTTTCATGCTGGATGCTTCCTGCCATGGAACATTGGACTCCAGTTCTTCAGTTTTGGGACTTGGACTGGCTGTCCTTGCTCCTCAGCTTGCAGACAGCCTATTGTGGGGCCTTGTGATTGTGTAAGTTGATACTTAATAAACTCCCCTTTATCTATCATCTATCTATCTATCTAAATATCTTTGTATCATTTGTCTATCCTATTAGATCTGTCCCTCTAGAGAACCCTAATACACCATACAATAGAATACAGTTTAAAACACACACAATCATCTTGATAGAGGCAGAAAAAGCATTTGACAAAATTCAATACCTGCTTGTGATTAAAAACACTCAAACTAGTAATAGATTAAGAATTCTCAATCCAATAAAGGATATTTGTAAAAAATTTACAGTTAACATCGTACTTAATGCTGAAAGACCATATCCCCTTAGGATCAGGAAAAAATACAGGAATGTCTACTCACCACTTTTATTCTATGTTGTACTGGAGGTTCTAACCAGGGCAATTAGACAAAACAATGAAATAAAAGTAATCCAGATTGGAAAGAAAGCAGTAAACTATCTCAATTTGTAGATAACATGATTTTGTATATGGAGAAATCTAAAGAATCCAATAAAAAAATAGAAATAGTAAATACATTCAGCAGGGATATAGGCTGTAAGATCAATATACAAAACTCAATTGTATTTATGTACACTAGCAATGAACAATCCAAAATTGAAATTAAGAAAATAATTGCGCTTAAAACATTATCTAAAAGAATACAATTGGGCCAAGAACATTAAAAACTTGTACAATAAAAATATAAAACATTTTGAAAGAAATTAAGGAAGATCAAAATAAATGGAGAGAAATCTCACCTTCATAGATTGATAATCTCAAATTGTTAGGATGAAATTTTTCCTCAAATTGATCTGCATACATGATGTAATTGCCATTAAAATCCCAATAACTTTTCCTTTCCCCACCAAGAAACCCTGAGTAGCCAAAACAATTTTGAAAAAGAACAAAATTGTAGGACTCATATTTTTTGACTCTAAACCTCATTACAAAGTGGCAATAATCAAGTCCGATACTAGCATTTGCAATCAATTGATTTTTGAAAAGATTACCAAGAAAATTTAGTGGAGGAAAGAATAGTTATTTCAACAAATTATGCTGGGACAACTGTATGTTCACATGCAAAATAATGAAGTTGAACCGCTTGTCACACCCTATACACAAAATGAACTAAAAATGCATAGTCAACTGAAATGTAAAATCAAAATCTATTGTTAGATAAAAGCATACGGGCAATCATCATGACCTTGGATTAGGCAATCTTTTTTTAGATATGACACAAAAATACAAGCAAACAAAGAAAAATATACAAATTGGACTTTATAATTAAAACTTTGTGCTTCAAAGGATATCATCAAAAAATTGAAAAGACAGTTCATACAATTTGAGAAAATATTTGTAAATCACATATCTGATAAAAGAACTGTATCTAACATTTATAAATAACTTTTTTATAATTATATATTATAAAAAGACATAAAATCAATTAAAGTGGGTAAAGGATGTGAATAGCCATTTCTCCAAAGAAGATATACAAATGGCCAAAAACCACATGTAGAGATTCACAACATCATTAGTCATCAAAGAAGTGCAATTTAAAACCACAGTGAAATATTACTTTACTCTCACTAGGATGGCTATGATTAAAAAGACAGATAATAAAAAGTTTTGATGGAGATGCAGCGAAATTGGAGTCTTCATAAATTGCTGGTGGTAATGTAAAAATATCACAGGTTCTTTTCAAAACTGTCTGCAATGTTCCCAAAATGTTAAACATAAAGTTAATATATGGCCCCAAAATTCTTTTTCTAGGTGGCATTTCAAGAGCAATGAAAACGTGCGTGCATATGCAAACTTGCATGTAGATGTTCATAGCAGCCTTATTCAGAATAATGCCCCCCAAAAGTACCAAACCAAATGTTCATCAACTGTTGAATAAATAATATGTAGTATATCTATGCAATGGAACATTATGTGGCAATAAGAAGAAATAAGATATTGATATGAGCTGCAGTACAGATGAACCTTGAAACCATTATGCTAAGTGAAAGGAGCCAGGTATGAAAGATCACATATGATATAATTCTATTCATATAAAATGTCCAGAAAAGACAAATCTGTAGAGATAGAAAGTAGATTAGTATTTGCCAGGCCTGAGAGGGGAAGCAGGATGGAAAAGTGACAGCAAATGGGTGTAGGTATTCTAAAATTGATTATGGTGATGGTTGCACAAGTCTGTAAATATACTAAAAATCATTGAATGTAGACTTTAAATTGGTGAATTTTTAGTATGTGAATTATATCTCAACAAAACTGTTAAAAAAGTTGAGTGAATCCCCAAAGAGGATGAATCCAGAAAAATTCATGTCATAATTAAACTTCAGAAAACTACAGAAACACCTTGAAAACAGAGAAAAAACTCTTCAAAAGACAATTCAGATGGCATTAGTTTTATCCTCAGAATCAGTGAAGCCAGAGGAGAGGCACGAAGGTCTTCAAGTGCTGAAAGCAAAGAAACATCCACCCCAAATTCTATGTCCTGAAAATTACTCTGTTTTGAGTGAGGTGAAAATGAAGACACCATGAGACAAAGGAAAAGTTTTAAAATGTTCACTAGCAGAATTATCCTAAGAAAAAATGACAAAAGAAAGTCTTCGAAAGAGAAGGGATATCTTGGAACATCAGAAAGGAAGAACAAACAGTGGAAAAAGCCAAAACATGGATGAATACAATAAACTTTCTTTTTCCTCATGAGTTTTCCAAATTATGTTTGATGGCCTAAGCAAATATTTCTTAAAGGGAGTATTTAAGACAATTATATTACAAATAGAGGATCATAAATGGCCTTACAGGGAGGTAATTTTTCACTCTGGTAAAGTGTTAATACCAGTAGATTTTTGCGGTGCTGGAATAGTTCTGTATCTTGACTGTTATGGTTACAGGAATTGACACATTAGTGAAATGGTGTAGAATGTTACACATACCTTTTTCAGTGCAAATTTCCTGACTGATATTATACTATAGTTACACAGATGTAACTCTTGGGGAAAACTGGGTGAAGGGCACATGGGACCATTCTGTACTATGTTTGCAGCTTCCTGTAAATCTACAGTGATTTAAAAATTTCAAAAAAGGGAATGATGACTCAATGACTAGAGAAACACCTAGGGCACAAGTGCATGTGTCTGTGTGTGTATGTCTGTGTGTGTATGTCTGGGTGGAGGGAGGGAGAGGGAAAAAGAGCAAGAGAGGTGGGTATGCGTTGAGTAGAAACATGGTGAATTGGAGAGTGGGCAGATATAAAATGAAAATTTAACCTACTCATCAGCCTGGCTTATGGTAGTTCTCATATTTTGCATGCAGGATATTATTTTTCCACAATTAATTTCTCTCATTTTTTATCCCATCATCTTCTCAGAACTCTTACAATCTAATTTCTGAAGCCATCATTGTAACATAAATCAAAATAATTATTTGGATCCTGTTCTGTTTTGAGGATGGTGCCTTTGTCTATCCTTCCCCAAAGTTAGAATGCATGCTCCAGTCTTGTGGCTTTGCTTCCTACTCAAGTGCGTCTTTGGTGTTTACTTGCATTCTTCGTGATTTCATCCATAAAAAAGGCAGATTTTAAGAGGTAAGCATGCATTTGCTAAGTACACTCTATGTACAAAGTAGAGTTAATTTGGAGATTAGAAGACTAAATAGGATACTTGAGAAGATAAATGGATAATGAATGTTGTGTCATATATTTTTAAGCTTTATTTGCAGAAACTTTAAACAGTTGGAAGAGATTAAACTAGAAATATGTAATACAATAACCTTACCAACAGAAAAGCTAATTATAGTTAAATCAAACAGAAGGTGGGATCTCATTCTGGCAAAAAAGAATAAAAGCAGTGATTAGGATAGTGGGAAGAGATGAAATGAAAAACAAACCCACTTATAAATAACCATCCCCTCCCTCACAAAAAAGTTGACAAAAATTGAAGTTAATCTTTATTTCCCTAGAAGGCAGGATATATGAGAAACATAATAACCTGTAAAGTTCATTCTATTCAATAACTATCCACCTGTTAGAATGAATGACAAATGCTTTCTATAGTTCTTCATCTTCCAGCAAAGTGGCAGATTGATACATCTGAGGGGGAGTAAGCAGGCGTGAAGATTAAAAAATAGTAAGTGTCATGGATTTGCATTGCATTTATTTTAATAAGTAGATAAAACTGGGATGTGGAAGGGGAACTGAACCTCATAACCAGACTGAATGGTTTATCAAGAAGTCTAGGAGTATATATGAGAGAGAGGTGCCTAATGCATGTTCCCAAACCCAAAAAGATGAGTATGAAAGGAGCTTCAGCTTTTTACATTTTCATTTTTCAAGGGCTAGCCAGCAATATTAAAGTTCAACTTGATCTTGGAATTTAACCTAGCTAGCATATAAGCAATATTTGTTGTACTTTGCCTTCACCTAAAAGAATATAGTGATGTGTTTTAGGATTATCAGGTACATAAAGTGGTACAATTTAGGGTTCTTGGCATTTGCCAGGGAGATAAACATCCAGGTCAAATTACCCTGAATATTCTTCCTTCCCTTCCATTTCAATATCAGAATGTTGGAAAAATTCAGCTAACATAAATTTTAAAATGAAGTTGAAAATGACTGATGGACCCCACCACATTAGCTTGGCTGTGGTGGAGGCAAAATTGTGGGTTGAAGGTATAATAAGAGCTTTCAGTTATTTAAAAAAAATAATCATTGGTGTGTAGAGCTGCCACCTCCCCACCAACTGCCTCCATGACTCACTGCCCATTCCCCATCAGCCCTGGGGAGCAGAAACGGGGGAGGCTGGGTGATAGACCTTATGTAGTGTTCAGTTGTTAGCTAAAAAGTTTGGCTAGAAATCTGGCTGGTGGGAAGTGTTTCCTGTAGCACTAAAATGCTTGATGACATCATCTTGGGTTCGGCCAAACCAAACCAAACACTGTTACCATATTTTGCAAGTAGTAGAAACTTCTGCAAATAAATGCATCATCCTTGTCATTCATAATCATCAGCACCATCACCCCCCTCATACTGGAGATTGAAATCAAGAACCGGGTGGCCTTTCCTCATTAAAGACAAATAATCAGCTTTTGCCACAGTGGAATTTAAATATGTATAATTGTATCTATTAATATTATTCACCTCTGCATTCTCATAAGGCTATTGAGAGAATCTAAAATTGATTGTATAAGTAAAAAGGGAAACAATATAAAAGAGCCAAACATCTTTATTATTTTAAAATATGCATTTGTCACATTTATTTCAGTTTGTTTGTACTGACAAATGCATATTTTATCACTCTCAGTGATGGCATTTTTGAGTGCCATGAGTAGCTCAGATTTTGAGTTGCAAAAAGATTAAGCCTGATTTTTCCATGCTTCACTTTAAAAGATAATCCTTACTAAAACAAGTGTAAGTACTATATATTGATAAATTAAGAATAGGAATTTTGAAAACTACTTTTAAAAAGAGAAGCTTATTTCTGAAAGGAATAATACATTCAGTTTTTACTTTCAAGTGTAGCAGCATGCCTCACACATTGAACTTGTTCAATGAATTATTTTGCTGTCATTGAGGATTATTATGTTAAAAAAAGAGAAAGGTGTGCACAAAACATAGATTGAATTGTTTAGATAGATGGTGATAGGATTTTTAAAAACTTCTTTTGAAATAACTATAGATTCTCAGTAGGCTGCAAAGAAATGTGCAGGGAAGCCCTTTGCATTTTCCCCAAGCCTCTCCATCATTAACGTCCTGTATAGCTATAGTACAGCCTGAAAACTGTGAAACTGCATCAGAACCATCAATAGCATTGATTCAGATTTCACCAGTTATACGTGTAACTCATGAGTGTGTATGTGGGGTGTGTGTGTATAGCTCTATGCAAGTTTATCACACGTGTTCCTTGCATAACCACCACCACACTCAACGTAGTTAACTGTTCTGTCAACATGAGACTCTGTAATAAAGACTGTCATCATCCATTTTTATGTGGTTTGACTATACCAAATGTAGAAAAATATGTTATGTATGCATATGAAAATGGATGCAAATGAGGGAAAGCACTTTATTTTTTTTCCCAATTTTCCTCTTGAAAATGTTTATTTGTTGAATTGTCATATTGAAATGATTCTGAAAAAAATGTGTTCATGTGACTGTGTGCTTGGATATAGAGTGGCAGTATATATCACCCTATGGCAAGTCAGCTGAACAAAGACATGAGTGTGAAAGCAATGATACATGAGATCCAATTTATGAAAATATAAAAATGCGATTATTTATTGATGGGGGAGGATTCTGAGGCTTTTCCTGTTCTCTTGCCCCAACTTCCTTGGCACTTACAAAGACCCCTAAGACATGAAAGTATTCTGAGACTTTCAAATCACTACTTCAGAGCAAACTCTCCTATTTTCCTTTCTAGTGTTGTCCCATATCTCCTCGTACTCAATATCTCAGAGAATTTAACAAGCAGCTCTTTTTGGGGCTACAGAATATTTTTTGCACAATACTCATTTGTGTTTCACTCTTGCTTCTGTGTCAAGGAGGACACTGACACTTTGACATTTTTTTGCGGGGGTGGGGGTGGGAATTTTGTAGAGCCTAGAGCAGAAACCACTTGTAGTCAAAGCCTATTCTTCTTTGTTAGAAGAGCCAGAGCTCATTAAGGAGAAGGTGTTGCGTATCCCAGAGAGAGAAGGGAGGTGTGAGTAGTTTGTAAGGCAGCAGAAGGAGAGGAAGAAAAAGCAGAGAGGACACAACTCAAAGGCATGAGGTTCTGGAACAGTGGGGACCCGAACATCAATCTGGCAGAGCCTACCAAGAAAGGAATGCATAAGGGAGCAATGGAACCTATATCCAAAGCCCAGGATGTTGAGACTGGGCAGAGTATGTATATGACAGGAAAGCAACAAAACAGAGAACTTTGAGAGACATGACATATCTCAGATATTAGTGCAATCTAGAGAGGTGGAGGAAGTCATAACAGAATTTCTTGATGAATGGCTGTTTGGCTAGTTAAGTTTATTTAAGAAAAGCACAGAACAAACGCTCTTTCTTCTGCCCTAGAGTACACAGACTGAGATTTATGCTTGTCTTGGAGTTTTACTAATTTACCGCTGCCTTGCTCCTCCTGTATGAGATGGAAATCTTTTATGAACTTGTTTGCCTCTGAATCTCCAGTACCTGGAAGAGTGTCTTGCATACAGTAGGAACTTAATAGTTATTTGTTGACTGAATATGGAAACGGGGCCAGAAAGACCACATCGAAGGAAATACTAATTATTTGAAATCACCCTCTTCCCTTAGTGATTAATCACCCTCTTCCCTTAGTGATTAATTTTTTTATGATTGGATCAAACTGTTCATCAGACTCTTGCTTTAGAAACAGACTTCTGAATACCCAAAGTCTCTAGATAGTTAAGACTTGGAATTTCATTAAAATAGAACTCAGATTCAGCTGAAATTCTACATTCATTTTAAAACAATTCTTAAATCTGTCTGATGATGGTTTAGCTTGGCCCCATTAGGAGAGTTTCTACTATATACTGTTTCTAAGTGGGGTTAATATTCTGGAAAGTAATAGAAATATAGTGATGATTAAAACAGAGATGGTCCTCCTCTCACAAAGGGCATAATCTGGCATTCCTGGGCCATCTGTCATTTATTTTCTTGATTATCTCTCTGACATATACTTCCAAAGCAGAATGTTGAATACCACTTTGAAACAGTGAGAAGTAAGTATTGATTAAATAGAAGGAAAATGTAGGGTAATGGCTTAAAGTGAGCTATTGGAATCAGATTGCTTGGGGTTTGAATCCTAGCTTTGCCAACTTGATGTATGACCAAGGGCAACTTAATTGAGTTCTTGTGTCTCCCTTTCCTTCCTCTTCTGTGGTATGGGGATAATAGTTATACCTACAGCACAGTGTTGTTGCGAGGCTTAAATATGCTAATAGAAGTGACACATGGAACAGTGCCTGGCACGTAATAAGTGTTCTGTGTTAGCTGTCATAATTATCTTTATTTAATATTTTCATATGGTATAGCCATTAAAGGGTTGAGAGTAATTCCTAATCCATAGTAAACCTGAGAAATATTAGTTATTATTTGTTACATATTTCGTTGTTAGGGGGTGTCTCCTCTGGCTAAAAGAAACTATTTAAAAACAAAGTTTTCACTTGGACAAGATTAGCTTTTTTGGAGGAAGTCACTGAGGTTAGTGTTTTGTACTGTCATTTACTTTATGTGAAGCTTCTTTCATGTTTAGTGTGGCATAAACCCATCTTTTGTAGGCTAAAATACTAAAGTGAAATCATTGTTAAACAAAATGAGTTCACTTAGAAATCTGTTGAAAAAATAAGAATGTGTCATGAAATACTATAATTTAACTAAGACTTTACATAGTGGTTAGCCATAACCTTTCCCCAGAGAGTGAGGTCTAAGTATTAAAAACCAGAAGTGGGTGAATAAATAACCCTTGGAGACATAGACCTTTGTCTTTTGATCGTGTCACTGTGATTCCATTCCATTGTCCTCTTCCCTGAAGCGGAAAGCTGCAGGTCCTAATGAGTAGAGCTTGGATCCTTCCATTGAGGAATTAGGGCACTCATATTTTCATCTTCATGTATGTATGTGCAAGTCAACCCTCAGGGCTTGTATGTTTTAACCTGTGAGGAAAAGAAGGAAGTGAACAAAGATGATGATGGGAGTGAATTTGCCAGATCATGACTTGACACTTCCTAATATACAATGTTGTGACCACTTGTTTGTGCTAGAGTTATTCTGGGTCAACATTTCCTTCTCCTCAAAGTTAAATGAATAGGAGTACTAAATTTTTTCTTCCGATAGAACCTCAAACCATATGTTATTTAAAGCTTCTTTCTAAATCTACCAACACTGTTGAAATCATGTGACAAACTTTTAATGATTTTTCTGTCTGCCAAACTTTATGTTATACATCTTTGATGTTTTAGATTTCTGTGGTTTTCTAAAAATGTCTACCTCTTTTTCATTTGTTATTAATGGTGGTGGTGGTGGTGGTGGTGGTGGGGTGTGTGTGTGTATGTGCTTGTTGTAGCTCCAATCTGTATTATTGCCTTCACCTTCTTTTTGTAGCTACAATGTTGTGATACAATCAGCATCATCATAACATCCTTCTATAGAAGCAGTGTGCAAAAAGCAATTTTGTGACCATCAAGCCATCGTGGTTCCTATTGTATTGTGACTTACTAATGTAGAAAAGCATGTTTTAGAGTTTATATATTCTGATTCTATAAATTTTTCAGGCCACAAATAAAAAGCAAACACATTAATTGCTAAGATGAAAGAAATATTTTTAAGGAAAGAAGAGTTTGTTTTTGGAGCAGAGAATAATAATTCCAATGAGATGATTAAACAAATCAAAGAAACACTATGTATAAAGCCTTGAAAATAGTATACTTAAAATAAGTTATTATAAAATGGGAAATGATAGGTATAACTGAACCACTTTTTTACCTCTAGGCATAGCACTGTATGCTTTATAATTGCCACAACACTTCTGCTGGATAGAGGCTATGTTCTGCCCATATTACAACATGCTGTATACCAAAGACACTGTGGATTAAAGTTATTTACCCCAAATCACATAGCTAGTGAAATGGTTTGGCTGTGGCTATGTCCCTACCCAAATTTCATCTTAAACTCTAGTTCCCATAATCCTCACATGTCATGAGAGGTATCCAGTGGGAAGTAATTTAATAAGGGGGCAGTTACCCTCACGCTATTCTTGTGATAGTAAGTGAGTTCTCATGAGATATGACGGTTTTACAAGGAGTTCCTCCCTTTTGCATGGCACTTCTCCTTGCTACTGCCATGTGAAGGACATGCTTGCTTCCCCTTCTGCCATGACTATAACTTTCCAGAGGCCTCCCCAGCCATTATGAACTGTAAGTCAATTAAACCTCTTTCCTTTGTAAATTACCCAGTCTTGGGTATGTCTTTATTAGCAGCATGTGAATGGACCAATGTAGCTTGTAAGAGTAGGAGTTTGAACCCAGATTTGTCTGACCTCCAAATTATGTTCTTTACATTTTAATCATTTTTCCCCCAGTAAGGATATAGTGTTTCTTTTATTTTCAAAGACAAGATGAATATAAAGTTCAAACTGTTTATGGTTTCTCCTGAGTGCAAGATTTAGCTACCAGTGAAGCATGTCCTTCTTGAAAACAATGTGATAGTCAAGGTAAAAATTATAAAGAAAACTTTTATCATTTCCAAAAAGAAAGCTAATCAAGAAAAACTTCATCAACTGCAGTGCCAGATCACGCAGGGATGTTGTTGTGGTAGGAGCATTTCCCCTGAAAACTTGCTGAATTTAAGAGAAAATTGTAAATATATCAAAAATTGTCATAATATTTTATTTTTTAAAAAAGATAAAACTACCCTCCATTATCCTTTGCAGCTAGAAGAAAAAGCTTTATGATTCCTGGCATTTTATCTAGGAGAGAAGTAACGAGTACCATATGGCATATCTGTTGTGAGAAGTGGTGTAGCGTTTTATCATCCAGAAAATAGCACTTGCTATTAAATCAGAATTCATGTCATTGGATCATGAAGCCAGGCATACCAAGAAAAAAGCTTGATAGACGCCTCCTATTTATCAGCATGTGTGACCCTCAAGTTACTACCCTCACCAAAGATGGCAAATTCTGGAGCATTCCTAAGTGTGGGAGTCCAGACCCTGAGGTGCTCAAAGCAAAACTGAAAGGTTGTATGGCTTCTCAGGCTTGTTTAGAGAAGGATCTGAGTTGATTGCTCTATTCTGGTAAAACCTAGAATATATCTGAAAAGTCAGGAATTTTCAGGGCTTCCTTGGCTCTGGCTTCCCCAACAATTGTTTTAGTCTGACCTCGAATCTCAGTTTGTCTTGAAACATAATTCACCTTTAAAAGACGAGAAGTGAACTGAAGAGGGATGAGGTATGATGTCCAAAATATCAGCCTCAATAAAATATTCCATTCATTATCCACCTTTGAAGTTGGAACACACACACACTCTCACATACACACACTCCTTCATGATTCTTTCCAAGAGCAAAGAATGTTTCCCTTTTTTATGAAGATCACTGTTCTTGTTTTTAGAGTTTTACATAAGGGTTTGGTTGTAAACTCCTATGGCTAGGAGACATCCTAGAGTACAGGGAATTAAATATATCTGAAAAACTTAGGGGAAATCATGAAGGAAATGACAGGGTTTTTAAAAGGAAATACTCTAATTTTTAAAAGAAAGCCAGACACTAGTTTGGGTGCTATATAGAAATATTATAAATGGAAAGGAAGTTCTTCCCACTTTTTTGCCTCTCTCACCCTCTGACACAGAAACCCACAGGTTTAATAAACTAAAATAGAAAAGAATAGACTAAGAGGTTTAAATAATTTTCTTTTTTCCTCCAAGGTAATAAATATTGTGACTGAGTTATAGTCTCATTAAGTCACCGAAAAATGCGCCATCACATTTAGAACAGTCTTTTGTAAACAAGGGCCGTCTCAAAGGTGCCTCTACACTTAGAAATAATCATTTACTCTATCAAATTAATAAGAATTGTTGGAGGGCAGATGATACTGAAAAAGAATAAGTAAATATTTGATAGCTAGTTTGACAAATAGAATTAAATAGCATTCTATGTACCTATCTTTTTTATTTTTTACAAGAATAAGCAGATGCTTAAAATAAGTATTTAGGATATTCAGAATTTTTGAATTATTTCATTTCAAAATAGAGAATGAGACCAAATGATGTTATACCTGAAAAGGAAGAATACCAGGGTGCAAAGTTAGGGTCAGATTCTATGACTTTTCCATAAAACATTCCCTGAGCCAAACATTTGGATGCCTAATCAAGTTATTTACAAATCTTGTTGACATTTAGGAAGAATGTAGAATGCTTTAAGGATAAAACTTAGATGTAGCCCTTTGTGCCTCAAAGAAGATAGGATACTGAAATAGATAGACTTTATGTTTTTAGAGAATGGTGACATGGAGATAAAACTTCTTAGGAGATGAAGAAGAACGTAATACTTATTGTGGGGCCACTTGGTTTAACGCAAAAACAAAAAAACCAACCAAACAAACAAAAAAATGAGCTCTCCTGGGCCTACTTGCAATTTCTGTCTCAGCAATAGTGTAGGCCTCTATGGTGAGTCTTTAAATTCTGGCACACTGGCTGAATTCCACAGTACAAGAATGAGATCCAAAAGGCAAAAGGCCACAATTGCTCCCCCTGTTCTAAATGACGTTGTGCAAAGCCAGGGATTACCTTGTAGGATCTGGGCAAAGACTTTTTCCATTGTTCACAATTGAATCATCTTGCAAACAAATCACTTAGCTCAGTTTCTTTAGCCTGGGGTCTTGCATCTCCTAAACCTGTACATACACACCTGGGACTGTGTACAGCAATGCTTTTCTTTCGGGGCAGGTCCCAGGGCTTCACAAAGACTTGTAGTCTCTTAACTGTTCCCCACCGCTGCCATACTTAAAAACCTACTTGGAAATTTATATTTGGTGTTTTTTGAAGTCACTCACAATAATTCAGGTACTATTTTATGTTATGTATAAACTTAGAACTGTGTTGTTCAATATGGTAGCCACTAGCCATATGTGGTTACTGAGTACTTGAAAAATGGCTAATCTGAATTCAAGTATGCTGTATATGTGAAATACATAGTAATTTCAAAGACAGCAAAAAAAATGATAAAATATCTCATTATACTGGTTTTTATATGGATTACATGTTGAAATGATCATTTTGAATATATTGAGTTCAATATAATATTAAAATTAATTTCACTTGTGAATACTAGAAACAGTGTTACAGGTGATATTTGAATTATATTTCTGCTAGCTAGTACTGGCCTACAATGTACAATTCTACTTATTACACAGATTTTAAAAAACTAAATAATTTTTCAATAAGGCACATATCCTTAGAGGGAAGGGAAGATAACAAAAATGGGCCAGGCAAGAAAAATGTTTCACCCATATTTTCCCACTAGATTCTCACAACTCCCCTGTGAGGAAGTTAATATTGGCTAAGTGAATACCTGAGAAAATGGAAAATCTCACAATCATTTCCCTTCACTTTAATTCCTAAACCAACCATCACAGTCCATTATTTTAACGGAAGCAGTGGCTCACGCCTGTAATCCCAGCCCTTTGGGAGGCTGAGGCAGGAGGATCGCTTGAGCCTAGGACTTCAAGACCAGCCTGGGCAACATGATGAGACTCCCATCTCTACATAAATAAATAAATAAACGAATAAATAAAGACAGTGTGGTGGTATACACCTGTGGTTCCAGCTACCAGTGAGGCTGAGGTGGGAGGATAGCTTGAACCCAGAAGTTTGAGGCTGCAGTAAGCCATGTGCCCACCACTGCACTCCAGCCTGGGTGACAGAGTGAGACCCTGTCTCAAAAATGAATAAATAAAAATGAAAAAACCCCATTAAACTACACTAGTATAAAATTAGTAGTTAGTAATAGATTAATATATAAATGAGTAATTAGTAATAAAGTGAGAATAGAATTATTCTAGTTTAATATAACATACTACTAATAATATAGTATTATACTATTAATGATATACTACTAACAATATACTACTAATAATATACAACTAATATAATATTAGTAGCATAATGATAAAAATGATTGAATACACTAAAAATGAAGTTTAGTGGTTATAAGGCTCAAGAGTCAGACACACCTGAATTGGAATCCAGTCTCCATCCATGACTACCAGTGTGATCTGGGAGAGGTACTTAGGATCTCTAAAGTATAGTTTCTTACTCTTCAATACAGATGGGAGGATAAATTGAGATAAATATGCATTTAGTAGTGGGTTTAGTTACATATAAATATTCAATAACTATTAGTTGTTTATTATTACAGTTGCTGTCATTACGAGGTCAAACAGGCTGGAGGTTGAATCTCAATGCTGCAACTTAAAAGTTGAATCATATAGGCATATTATTACCCTGTGTGCCTCTGTTTTTCTCATCTGCAAAACAATAATTTTCATTTCAAAGCATTCTTGAGAGGACTAGCGATCTCACTGAAGACACTTAGCACAGTGCTTTTCATAGAAGAAGCATTCCATGTCAGACAGTTATTATGGTTTCCTAGTGGGAATAATGGGAAAGTGACATAGTGGGAAAGTGCATGGGCTCTGGAGACAGACTTCCTGGGTTCAAGTCTTGGTTCTGCTGCTCTCTAGCTATAGAAACTTCAGCCATTTTATTTAGCCTCTTTTTGCCTCCGTTTCCTCAGTGATTAAATGGAGTTATTGTGAGAACTAAACAAATGAATTCATGAAGTGAGATGGTGCCTGGCACAGAGTAAGTGCTGAATAAATATTAGCACTTTTAATAGCATTGTTGTTAGTTTTCCATTTTTTGTATTTTATTCTTCCTTTCATACTTTTAGTGGTTTCTTTCTCTTCCAGATTCTTTTCAACATATCTCATGTACTTCCAAGGCACTCATGAATCATATGTGAAGAAATCGATGATGCTTGGAACCAAAATAAATGCCATGATTTTGATTACTCTGTTTATCTGATATCATAACAGATACAATTTGCAAAGGGTGTGGTTATAACAGACACATGAAGTTTTCATGTTACCTATTATGTTCAAGTTAAGTTTCATCACAGACGTGGTCAAGAAATTGAGATTATAAGAATATTTTTCAAAATTGCAGAAATTTGTAACATTTGAAATCCAGCTGATCAAGGCATATGACTGTTGCAGAGCTGGCTAGAAACCGTCATTCAGACTGCAAAGTTGTTCACATAGGGGAACAAACAGTTGGTAGCATCCACAGAATCTTTATCAATGGGTGTGGTGGAAGTAATAAATAGGATCATGCCATATGTGTTTGTCATGGGGATCTGGTTGAAAAACGCTGGTAGAAAATAAAAAGTGAAGCTAATTCACCAGTAACAAATACTGAAGCATCACTTTGGTAGGTAACTTAAAAATTGCTTTATTATTCCCCATTAGATAAAAGAAGCTTTTATCTATAAAGCTTTCTTGAAAAAAAAGAAGAGTTTAGAAGGGTTATGGCTTTTCCATTTGCCTTCCTCATTTTAGATACATGTTTATTTTAACAAACTTGGCATCACCTTATATCTTCTTGTGCATTGAACACTCTGATGAGTTTTGCTTCCATGTCAACAACCTGGACATAAAATGCTGCTAACCTCCTTTATTATTATCATAGCATAGAGCATACATTTCAGCCAATCAGATGAACTTTCTTTTCCACTGAATAGCTGGAAGAACTCTATATAATCTGGTACAGTGTATTTATTTTAAAGCCTAATTTAATATAAACCATTTGTTAGTACCAAGTTTCATAGTAGGTACTGGAAGGTCTACTGAATGACCCCAAACTCCATTCACCAGGCAAAGACGATTTCAATAAAATACGTTGTGTTCCTGATAATAACTTGTCTCAGTTTTAGCATATTGTTGGTTTTGTTTAGTTTGTGGAAGTCAAAGGATAAATGTGAAGCATTTGGGAATTTTAGTTAGTTCATTGAGCTTTTGCTTCCAGACTCTATTCAGGCTCCAATAATGATTTCGTATGAGTTGGAGGAAATGAATTTTGATAGTATATCAGAGATGAAAAGGTAACTAAGCTGCTACTTTTTGTTTAACCAATTGCTATCACTTCATTCGCTTTTGTACTTTGGAGGGGGAGAATGTACAAATTTGTTCTGTTTTAAAAAATATTTAACAGGATTCTGGTTAATATGCTCAGATTAAGTGGCATTTATATAGTTCTTTTCAGTGTGAATAGAAATTGTGACTCAGAAATATGGGAGTTTTGCCTGGTAACTTCCATGTTCGCTTTTCATTCTCTTTTGCAGTGGACCAAATGACATTGCTGTTTGTCTTTCTGAACAAAATAGTTTTGCAAATGGGCAGTTTAAAATTTTAGTTTTATAAGACCATTTAATGCACTTACCTTTAGGAAACAGAACTAAGCACTGAATCTAACTGTTGAAGACACGACTGACTATTTTCTCTGACCTGTGTGATACTTTGAGAAATTCACAATTCCTTAAAAATAAAAACGAAGAAAAAATAACGACTTCTGCTAAGCTCCTAAGACTGTTATTTTTTCAAGATGACCTTGAATGTTTTTCTGCAGTTTGTAGTATAAAATAGAAATAATTGGGCTTTAGCACAAATGATTGCCTCATGTTCTAATGCTGTAACTCAAGAGGAAAGAGGAAACAATAGTTTACCTTTAGAAATTCCCAGACTCTGGGCTCTGCACCCCTCCTTGCCACATCTGTGTCACACATCTTTCTCTATCGACCTCCTAGAGTTCTTGCCTCACAACTAAAGACTCTGGGCCTCAGAGAACTGGTAATGAGTGATCAAACTTAAAATATTACTCATCGCAGGAGTGGCATTTTTTTAAGAAGCAAAAGTGATGAAATTGTAGAAGTTCTGGCATCTATGATGCTGGAAAAGCAGTTTGAGGAAAAATTTGGTACAGAGGTAGCATCTAATTCATTTGACTGTTAAGATCAGTTCCTCGTGGGGAGAGTTAAATCTTCTACTGGTTCAAAAGTTGGTTACGCTTAAACATCTTATTTTAACTTAAAACAGATCATATATATTAATTTCCTGATCTAAGGATAAAATCTTTTCTTTGAGTATGTTACTAGCAACTGAATTTCTGGTTTATCTTTTTGCATAAACCATATCCATCATGCAGGATCTACAGTTATAGTTTCCTTTGTTTTTTTTTTTTTTTTTTTAGTAGAGAGATAATGACAACTGCAGAGGAATCTGAGGGAAGCTGGTTTCTGTATTTTTTCTACTTTATTACTCTTTTAATAAAAGCAGTTTTCTTTTTCACATCATGTTATGCCAGCATATATAAAAACAAATCAAGGGGTAATGTCTTTTTTTTCTTTCCGAAACATTTTATTTGGTTTTCACAGATATGCCACCTTCTTTTGCTGTCATCTTGCATCATTGTATGTAATATTTAATGAAATCACATAATGATCACCAATACAACATATGAAAATGAGCTTGGAAAGAAATACAGTAGACCCCTGAAAAATATATAACTTAAATAGGAAGACCAGAAAGTTGTGTGGCAAAGAATAGCGGATTCGTTATTAGTGTTTATAGTATTAGGAAAAAGAGATTTGCTCTTCATGTATGTTAAATGGAGGTCAATTAAAAGGCTTTCTTCTATCTGTAAAAGCCATTGTCTCAGCTCATCTGGATTTTAGTAATGGAGTTCTGTATGGCAGTTTTCCAAATGGGCTCTTTTTCCTGTAATCTCAGAGGAGGTTATTCAGTATTTCCAAATTTTTCCCATATATTTCTAAATTCTAGGAAGAAACAATGTAAAATATCTACTTTTTGGTTTAAAGAACTTTTTTTTCTAATAAAGAGATTAGACTTTATATATATTATTTATATATAAGTATATGTTATATAATTTTATATAAATTATATATTATATAAATTTAAAATGTATAAAAATATATAGAGATAATTGTAATATAATCAAAAGAGAACTTGGAATTGAGGGCTAAAAGTCTGAGGTTCAAGGCTCAAACTTCCAGTTATTAGTTGGGAGAACTTGGATGAGGCAGGTAACTATGCTCAGTTTGTTCCCTTTCCTGAAAATGCAGATAATAATATCGACCTTAAGAAGTAATGCATGAAATTATCTTGGCAATTTAAAATGTCATGGTTATATGAGGATATATCCATGGTTGTGTAATACATACATGGTTATATTAAAAATGTAAAAAGTAATATGTAAAATGATACTAGCATCAGAAAACACATTTAGATAGGTCCTTTCTCATCCTCCCTCTCTCCATCCCTCCTTTTGTTTGTTTGTTTCTCCTTCTTGGTAAACATTTTATTGAGGTAAGACATATATGAAAAAGTACATTATTTATAATTGTGCTGCTCTATAAATTTTCCAAGTTGACTACACCCTTGTTACTACCACCAGATCAAGAAACAGCACATTATTGGCACTCCAGGTACCCTCCTCATTTGTCTTCTGATGGCTACAGAATGCATACTCCTGTGGTAATCACTGTCCTGACTTGTATAGATCATTTTTGTCTAATTTCAAACTTCATATTAATGGAATTTCACAATATATATTATTTTGTGTATATCTTCTCTTGCTCAATATTGTTGTTGTATCACCCATGGTTTTGCGTGTAATAGTAATTCATTCATTCTCATAACTGCACAGATTCTACTCTCTCAATGTATCATAAGGTATTCATTTTGCTGTTGATGAACATTTGCGTAGTTTCTAAGTTGGGAGTTTTACAAATAGTGCTGCTATGCACATTCTTGCAGTCTTTCATTAATTATAAGTGTGCATTTCTGTTGAGTATATGCCTTGGAGTAGAATTGCTGGGTCATATGGTATGCATATGATCAGCTATAGTAGATAGTGCCAAATGGTTTTCCAAAGTGGTTGTACCAGCTTACACTCTCACCAGCCATGTGTGAGAGTTCTAGTTGCTCCACAGCTTTGACAACATTTAGTGTTTTTCTGTCTGCTTAAATTTTCTGTTTGCAGAAATTGAGCCATTCTTATGGGAATTTTATATCAATATATATTTATTCATTTATTTTATAAATTTTTTAGTATTAGGTGGATATTTAGCTAATTTATACCTGTCTTTCTTCCCTTTTCTATTCTTTTTCTCTTTTCTCCCTACTTTTAATTGTTATATTATTTTTGATTCTATTGTCATTTACCTTTATGATTTTATACCATTCACTTGAATCGTTCCCTCTTGACCCGGAAATAAGATTTTAGAAAACTATTTACCTATAGATTTAAAAAGGGAAATAAACTTTATATAAATGTGAATTTATGCAAATGCATCAATGAACAATAAAGGAAAGTTAGTACTAAAAATTCCTACAAATTGTAATATTAATAGAAAGGCTGGACGATTGGAGAATTTTGCTGGGGGAATTTGGTTTGTTCCATGCTGAGAGAAAGAGGGAAGAAAGAAAGGTTAAAGAAAGAAAAAGGAGAAAGACAGAGAAAGAGAAAGAAAGAGAGGAAGGAAGAAAGGAAGGAAAAATGAGAGGGAAGGAAGGAGGGAAAAAAGGAAGGAAGAGGAAAAGAAAAGAGTACACTTGTGTAGCTAGGTTCTGTGGCCTGCAGTGAATTCTGCTGGGAGGACTTGACAGGATTTGTAACCATTGAAGACTTGTCAGCAGATGCTTCAGGAAATATATGAGATTGTTTTTTCCTAAAAGGGAAGATAATTTTTCCAGAACTATCACCCAGAAAATTTCATCCACATAGATGGCCAATTTACTTAAACCAAGATAACCCCATTATTCCTTTTCTTGATTAATAGTAATGGGCTTTGGGAGACTTTTTTTTGCTTGAGTTACAGGAATAATTGTTTCAACTCTCACGCTTGTTTGGCTTGTGTGAGTTTCAGCCCTCAGGTCCGCAGAAGAGAATTTAGTTATGACTAAACACAAATTCAACATCCTGTCTCCTGCTTTGTAGGTATTGACTAATTCTACTTCAGTGTTAGTCTAGTCATAGTGATTAAGCTTTTAGTGAATTCACAAAGTAGTTGCCCCAGATTCGTTGAACACCCACCATTTTCAAATTTCTCTTACTATGTAGGGCGATGACTTTTACTTTGTTCCCTGATGTGTGTAAGGACTTGACAGAAAAAAACGACACATTGTTTAGCTTAAGAAAGAGAAATTTTAGGGGACTTTAAAGACCATCTCGAATACTTGATGATTATCACAAGGAAGACATGTTTAAATAGTGTGATCCCTAGAATTTAAAATAAATGTAGAAGGCTTGAGGTTCACCTTAGTTTATAAGAATGGGCTTTCTAATCCTTAAAGCTGCTTAATAAGGAAATGCTCTGCTTAGGAGAAAGAGGAGATCTAATGCCAAAGGCTGATTGTGTAGGCAGAGAGTAAGTGGCAGCTTGTTGGATATTTAAAGTCAGACCTCTTAATGTTTATTTCACTCTGAGACTCTATGAATCAATATGCTGCATTACACTGAAGCTGAGATACTATCTATGATAAAATGCATCCTGATTTCAGAGAGGTTAAAATGTGAAAAATTGAAGGTGTTAAAGTTGATGAAACATGGTTCATATTCTCTTATTTCACAAGGAGATATTTTGGATCAACATTACTTTGTAGTTTTGATTATTTTCTCTGTTTGCCTTCCCATCTCATACTTTGCTAGGTTAAGTTAGTCCCTGGGTATATCTTTGGGTTTTCATGGCCTAGAGATAACCAAAGGAATACATATTTCCTATAAACTCTTCTGCAGTAAAGCACATGATTACATGACCTAGAGCAAATGAGGTTTAAGGAGAGTTTCTTCTGATTATTGACGCATCAACAGACTAGTAGAACCATGTAAACTTCAGATCAAAGAGTACCTAGGGCTAACAGAGGACTGTTGACATTTGACAGTGTGTTAAGATCTTTTTTTTTAAAGAATACTAAAGTTTATTTTTCAGAATATTTCAAAATGTTATATTTTGATTGATTCATACATAAAATTTATATATTTACTTTTCATTTTACAAAGAATAGCTGTTATTTAACAGTATAGTAATTTTTTGCTTTAATCTTATCCCATTAATTTGCACATTATTTAATGCCTAAAAACTACAAAGAAAAAAGGTTTATGCCCTACTTCCCATTTGTCTTTTGAAATTTATTAACACCATCCACCTTTTGTAATTGCAGTCTCTTCTCTAATAAAGCTAAGTTGCTTTAGAAATGGCTTCTAATCCAGATTCCAGAATTTTAATGCTGGCGATTTTCAGTGTGTTCTTAGAAACACATTGGTGCTGCCATTCCCACTAATTTTCTTAAGAAATATGATAGACTTTCACTTTAGTCTTCCAGTTTCTGGCTATTAGGAACTTTGGAAAGACAAATGAACATCAGAAGAGGAAAGGGTCAGTTTTCTGGTTGCCTACAATCACATCTAATTTAGCCTCTTGTACAGTTCCCAGACATTTTTGGTACTTGTCAAGTGCAAAAAGAAATGCAGAGATCATCTTCAAACAAACCTTTAAAAACAGTGCTTTAAGATAAGGGCAATTGAAAGCTCATTTTTAGACCAAATAGCTAAAAAAATATGACATACGCAATCACTACTCATCATTAAATTTTTCTAAGTACACCTGAAAAACTGATCAGTTGCTCTGAGTATACACTGATGTGCTGGAACAGTCTTTTATGACAGACACTCTTTATGGCACGGTCATTTTCCCCTTCATGGATGGATGTAGATGAACCAGGGTCTCCTGGCTCTGCATGGTGAATGTTCTTGGATGATGTGCCTTGATAGATCTGTGAAGGCCTCGCTTAGCTCCCTTTAAGGGATGTTATTATTATACCGAAAGCGTGAACTTTCAAGGCACAGGCTTTTCATCTCTTAGGGAGTTTATATAGTCATAGGTATATACCCCTTTGTAAACAACTAAAGGAAAAAGTAAATATTTACTTTAATGAATAATATGCTGACTTTTTATTCTACCCCCTAGTTGGTATTTGGTTTTCATACCTGTGTAATTTTGTAAACTAAGCATAATCATTTTGATTTATTTTTGTGAGGGGGAAGAATCTGGACTGAATTGTGGTATTTCCATGAATGTCACTAATAATTTCAAATCCATGAACTTAGATAAGGAGTGAGAAAATGCGAAATGGAGCCTGTGGTTTTCTCATTAAATGGCATTGTGTGTTGCAAACGTGGTTTAGAGTCTTATTTTGTTTAATATGGGTGTGTGATTTCTAGACACGGGATAAAGATGGGATGTATGCCCTGTGAGTCTCTTTTACTTAAAATGGCAGGATTAATATTCATGTAACACTACACACAGGTGCACAGCTGTGGGATTTTAGAGCTCTGTGTTCCATTCCTGTAAACTTGCCAGTTTTAGGACTTCTGCGTAATCACACTGACCACTGCAACTCAGATTATGATTTTGACAACTAATACCACAACACCAATTTTCCTACAGCATTTCTCACCCTCTTCCCTTCCCTCTGAATCCCCCTTCACCTTTGCCTCCTAGGGAGACCTGGCAATATTCAAATAGGACAGAGAATGCTTGATTTCAGAAAGAAATGAAAATACATCTGTTGCCATTGCAACAGATAAGCAACCAGACGGCCCTTTTCAACTGGGAGCGATTTTAGGCATCATTCCCTTTAATGATGAGTAAATGGTGATTTTTTTTTTAGCTTTTGTTAATTTGTGATGCCCCCAACTGCCCTCTCTCATCTGATCAAGGGCATTCCTGAACATGCGGACACCCAAGTCTGGGAAAATAAGTGACATAAAACTGACGAGGGTCTGCTGGCCCTCCTAATGAGCAGAAGACAAAAACATGAAAGAACAATAAGATGCAGGGGTCACAGAATGCACAACACACAGGAGCTCCACCACAAATCTGTCTCATGTCATCCTTGCTGCTTAACCGCCCAGGGTGAGAGGGGAAACTGAATACCCCATTCCTACCCTGGAGAGAAAAATGAGTTGATGTGAAAAGAAGTATCAGCTTTCCCTTCCCAAGAGTCCTCCTCTGCCTCACCGCCACAGAACAGGCCCTGGAAGGCCCTTAATTGCTGATGGGGATGGCGCAGCTAGAATCACCTTAGGAGCTTTTAAATATCCTGATTCCCAGGCCACAGCCAGGCCAATTAAATTAAACTCTGAGGAATATCACCATTTAACAAAGAGAGAGAAAAAAGGATCCAGGTAACTGCAGTGTGCAGCCAAGTCTAAGACCCAGTGGGCTAGTCTGAGCAAGCTGGAGAAGAAATAAGCGCGGCGTCTGACAGGGAGATGAAGCTCCGTTCTCCCCAAGGATACTTAGGAGAGAGTTGTTGTTGCAAAAGGAAGAAAGGGAAGAAAGGGAGCAGGAGGAACAAAGTTGCCCCCTTCCTGTCTTTTTCTAAGTCAACTGGAGTCTTCACCCACCCAGTTCGGGTAACCCAGGCTTCCACGCGCAGCTCGGGTGCAGGGAGGTGGGTACCCAGGTCTGGGGGACCGAGGAGGGTGGGGTGACCGCCAGGAGCCCTCCCCAGCGGAGCATCAGTAGCCTCAGGCATGGGCCCTGCACTCCCCAGAGAAGGCGGCGGTTGCCGGATGGAGAGCAATTTGGGGGCGCAAAGGAAAGCTGGCTCGCGCGCAGGTGGCGCTCGCAGCCCCAGCCCACTGTTGAGCCAATCGCGGGCGCAAGCGCAGCCTGGTGGCGGCGGCGATAACCGAGCGCGGGGCTCTGGCAGCAGCCGGCAGAGGCAAAGGCGGCGCCAACCGAGAGCCGCGCGCAGGCTGGAAGGAGACCCGCGGCGAGGAGCCGGCGAGAGCGCTCGGCGCTGGGTGGTTTCCCGGTCGAGGGAGGCGAACTTCTCATGGGGAAGAAGTGGAGGGATGCAGCGGAAATGGAGCGGGGCTGCTCCGACCGCGAGGACAGCGCGGAGAGCCGCAGGCGCAGCCGGAGCGCCAGCCGGGGCAGGTTTGCCGAGTCGTGGAAAAGGTTAAGTTCCAAGCAGGGGTCCACCAAGCGCTCGGGACTCCAGTCTCAGCAGACGCCGGTGAGTGGCGAGGGAGAGCCCCAGTCTCTGCTCCCTTTCTCCCTCCGCAGGTGGCTCGAGCCCTTTCCATGGTGCTGAACTTGCCTCCTTAAGGGCGAGAGAGCCAGGGAACTTGTGGAGCTGCTTCTAATGAAAGAAAGTGTTGGGGGCTGTGAGGAGGGGTGGGAAGGAACGTTTTCCCTCCCTTTGACAGGGGAGGGTCTCCTGATGTCTCTGGCGTCTCTGCAAAAATGGAAAACATGTTCGAGAGGCGAGGGGCCTCGCTGTCAGATCATAAGAGTTTTGCAATTAACAGAGCGTGTGAGGTGTTGTCGAGTGTATTGTGACTCCTGTGTACGTTCCCAAGGGTCTGTCTGTGCAGCATGTCAAAGGTACTCGACATCCGCTGAATGAGGGCGGAATAGAAAGGGCATGCCTTATTTTTACTTTCTTAACACTTGCTCTTTCCATCCCACACCCCCACTATTTTAATGGGAGCGTTTAATTGTTTGCAGAATGTCATTTGCATACAGAGAATAGCAAGAATATCCCAGGTGCTTATAATCCCACTGCTTAACATATACAGCTTTCAGATAACAGTTTTCCCATGTGTCAGCTCCTTTTCACTAATTAGTGCAATAAAAGCATTCAAGTGAAATTAATATAGGCATCATATGTGTGTAGAGAAGTACAGTTGATAAAAAAACTTTAGCTGCATTTTCATTTTCAGTATGTGAATATTATGTTTGCCTTTATCCTGGAGGGAGAGAACTCTGTTCTATATAGAGTGCATAGCCCTCCTGTTGCTCATGGGGAAGGAGGATGCAGCACTTTTAACTTCCCAAACATCATTATCAGCGTGTGTGTGTGTGTGTGTGTGTGTGTGTGTGTGTGTACTTGCTTTACATCCACAGGGCTTGACAGCAGATATTGCATATTGAAGAGAATTTGATTTAATTAAAAAAAAGAATGGTATATGAGCATTGATCTCACAGCATGATTAATGTTACCCTGCTCTGTTTTTGGGAAGTCGTCATTGAAGGATAAAAATTAATCCCCGAAAAGTAAGATATTTAAGCATTACTTCCACAGAATGTAATATAAACATTTAAAATTTTTGGTGTGTTTATTTTGGTTGCTTGTTTACAAAAACTACCATAAAATGTTATTAAATTTCAGGTATTTTTCTCAAATACTTATGTTTTTTGTGGGTGGGTTTTTTCATCTAAATATGGTTAAAGCACACCTAAAAATGCAATTGATTATACTTCAGGTGTAGAAATACTGTTTGTTTAGAAATGTGGATTCAAAAATATTTTTAAAAAGAGAACATTAATCTGAAGATAGGGTTTTCTGAAATAAATTATGTGGAAAATACAAAATTCATAACATCTTTATTTGATCAAGTATGTGGACTAAAAATTTAATCCTCTTTTTAATTGGAAGTCTAAGTATTAATCTAAGGAACTTCTTATGCTGCATTTTTTGATTCTGTTCAACAGGTGTGTGCACAGTCTATATAAAGGACGTGTAAAATCTTCATATAAGTTAGAGTAAATGCTTGGAGTTTTGTTACTTAGAATAAAAATGTGAGAAAGAGCCTAAGAAGGTACCATGAAAACCAGAGACAACTGGAAAAGTAATCATGTCCTCCTGTTTACTAAGGGTGATGACGATGCTGTAGTTCTCTGTAGTACTTGTTAATGGAAACATTGGTAATTTAGTTAAAAACCAGTTAAGGCAAGCCTGTGCTTATTCCCACATTGCATGGCAAGTTTGATACTGATTTTGCTCTAAATAACTAATAATAAGTGCTTGTAGCTATAATTTTAATTATCAGTTTTTTAAGCAAAGAAAATGAAGTTTTGTAAATCTTAGAGCTAAGATGGTGGTTTTGAACCAAGGTTTGATTCCATAGTTGTTAACAAAGACTTTTGACTTTATTTGTAAGCGAGACACCCAGCTTATTTAGGCAAATAGGAGGAAGGAAATCATAATGATTATAGCAGACATGCTTATAAAAGTTTTTAATCTTCAAGGTAAATTTTTTTCCTCCCCCTTAAAGTGAACTGTAAAGAAATATCTTAACCTATACAGATAAAAACAGTTAATATGATTAATGCTGCTTTTTATTTATTCTTAGGAATAAATAAGATATTCCATAATGTAGCTGTGAATCTTATTCAATACGTGTTGTCCCCAAAATATTGTGCATCCATCCTGATAAAGAAAATATGAGAAGTTTATTCTTTCTTTTGAAGACAAAATAGATAAATGTGGAAAAATTTGATTAATAGTAAAACATGAAGGCTTTCATATATTTTCTTTCTTTTGAGAATATAAAATAGTTGTTTTTTTAATATGACATTTGTTACTCTCTTCTCTGCGTTAGTTGGATTCTTGAAATCACTTCCAGTTAAAGTTATTCCCAGGGAAGGATAGAGTCCATGACTCTGTCCCCAAGGGAAATGATTGTATACGTTTTCATTTTCGTTTTCATTTTCTTTCTTTTTTCTTTTTTGAGACAGTGTCTTGCTTTATCACCAGGCTGGAATGTTGTGGGGTGATCTTGGCTCACTGCAACCTCCATCTCCCTGGTTCAAGCAATTCTCCTGCCTCAGCCTCCCAAGTAGCTGAGATTACAGGCATGCCATGCCCAGCTAATTTTTTATTTTTAGTAGAGATGGCATTTCATCGTGTTTACCAGGTTGGTCTTGATCTCCTGACCTCATGATCTGCCTGCCTAGACCTCCCAAAGTGCTGGGATTATAGGCATGACCCACTGCACCTGGCCTAGTTTTCATTTTCAGTAGCAACAAAGCATTGCACACATCATAATTAATAGACGATATTTACTTCAGCAAGGAGAGTTCTGCTATACTCTTGGTATCCTGAAGTACTTTATTCATGATGTGAGACATGCTGTTTTCATGTGTGAAGTGTAGGGGAGGTCAGCTTGATTTGACTTTGGCAGTTAGATTTCCTACCTACTTATCACTAAATGTCTAGGGGTTTTCTTAGAGCTTGGGTAACTCCTTGATTTTGATGCCAATACTAGAAATCCAAAAGTTGCATTTCTGGCCATCTCTTTGGAGTAAATGAACTCTTGATGTTCTTATGGAGTATGGCAGGCCTACAGTAGAAAATGTGTGCTATCCCTGCCATTGCCCACTTGGATCTGCTTCTGTTCTGGTGACAGGCATAAGCAGCACTGCTCTGTGCAATAGCTGAAGGAAGGGGCAGCTGTTCTATGTCCTAATCATGGCATTTAATATGCATGTTCTCAAGTTCTGGATCACATAGTGGGTGTGTCTAACAAATCAATCCTTGTTAATTTGAAAAGACTTTTTTTCTGTTATTGTAATTCAGGAAACATTCTTCTCTCCCCTATTTTAAGGCTTCATGGTTTACAATGGAAACTGTATGAATTCATGTTGCTTTGCTATAATCCATTTATCTATAATACTAAAATTACACCCCAAATAATAAAATTCTGATACAGTAAAGTCGAATTTAATTATATTCATTCCTTGGAAATTGTTCTTTTCTGAGATTGGGTCATAGGTTATTTTTAAAATCGAAACTGTTTTTTAGTTAAATGTAAAGACATTTTATATTAATTTTATAGTTTTATTAGTATGAAAGTTACACATTTGAATTTTGGATATCAAATTAAGTTTCTGGATATTAATGTTTTAAATACTGTCTGTGTTGAATTGGTCAATAGGTATAAAAGTAATTTAAAACTTCTTTGTCTCCATTCTATAAGATTTGGATTTCATATTTCTTTGTGAATTACTGTTCTTATAATACCTGTTATTTGTTTTGATTCTATCTGTACAGAAATGCATGGAAATCTATTGAAAGGTGATTCAGCAAGTGCTGTCTCGCATTACAAATGTCAAACACTCACTACAGCATGTATGTATTTTTACTTAATCTCAATTTTTTATTTTTTGGAGACGGGGTCTTGCTCTGTTGTCCAGGCTGAAGTGCAGTGGTGTCATCTCAGCTCACTGCAACCTCTGACTCCTGGGTTCAAGTGATTCTCCTCTCTCACCTCCCAAGTAGCTGAGACTACAGGCATGTGCCACCATGCCCAGCTAATTTTTTGTATTTTTAGTAGAGATGGGGTTTCACCATGTTAGTCAGGATGGTCTCGCTCTCCTTAACTCATGATCCACCAAAAAGAATTTAGATTTCAATTAAGTATATTTATCCCCTCCCAATTTATACGCTATCCTTTTTAACCTTAATTTAAATTTAACCACTTATTTACCTTTATTTACTTATTTATTTTTATTGAAGTAAAATATACATGTACAATTTACCATATTTGCCATTTTTCAGTGTATAGCTTAGTGGTAATAAATGGATTTATATTCTTCTTTTCCCTTCAGATTCCCCCTTTCCCTTGCACTTAGCATGTATGTAGTTTTAATTTTAAAAGATTGTCTTTTCTACCCCCACAACTATTTAAAAGCTTGTTTTCAAATAGATGCAGATTTAATTCAGTCTCTGAGTAAACTCTGTAAAAGGAAAAAAAGAAGGTGTGCTGAGGGAGTAAATGATGGAGGTGTAATTAGAGTTGTTTTTCAACCTTAGACAGCACTCTTGCTTCCACTAATGCTATAATTACCCTTATCAGCAGGTACCAACCACAGACTATCACACCTTGTGCAGACAAGTGGGCAACTGAGAGTGTATGGCAACAGCAGTGAGTATGTAGAAAGCTCAGTGCTGCCAAGTAAGCAAGTTCATTTCAGCTGTTTACCAAAGCCATTCTTCTCACAGCTGTTTGAGATGCTGTGCGTGCAGGAGCGATCCACAAACAAGCCTACCATTCGTTTCTGATGTTGACTTGACCTCTTTGGGCCTGCTAGGTAATTTCCAGTTTTCCCTGCTAAAAGCGGATTTCTTCAAGGTCTTAACATAAATGAGGAAAAGCCGAGTCAAAGGCAAAAGTAAAGTCAGAAAAACTCATCTCCCAACCAATTGCCCTTTTGAGGATTATGTGGCCAATAGGTCCTTTGTGGCTATCATAGAAACAACTGCAACTGGGTGAAAAGAATTCTTGTTTCCTTTTTCAGTGTCTAATATGCTATTGCAATGTCATTAAACCTTTAATAGTTTGTTCTTGTTACACAAAGGGCTCTCCTGGTGAAAGCAGAGAGAATCTCCTGCAGTGCTAGTCCACTACTGAATAAACCATTTCTTGACAGGTTGATTTTTGTCTACTGCCTTTTACTCACTCAGTTAAAAAAATAAAAAAGGGACAATATTGTATTGCTCAGGAATACAGCTGTATTTTCTTGCTATTGTGATATTTTTGTGAAAAAAGACCATTTTCTGAAAATGGTCCATTTTATTGAAGCATGTCTGAAATAATATCTTTCTCTAGTAATTAATATAACAACCAACAAGCTCCTCTTCCTCATCACAGTGAATTAAACATTTTAATTTAGTTTCACCTTTAATTTGAGGATCAAGAATATGTTAGAAAATGATTAATCCAAAATATTTTAAGTTTGGAGGAGTAAAATACCTTTGCATTGTGATGATTTTAAATTTGTTTTCATGATTCTCAAAGATATTAGAACAGCTTCTCCTGAGATTAATTACTGAGTTTTCAAAAACAGTGGAATCATTAAAAATAACTTATAAATAGTAAGAAAACATTACATTCATTTTGTTAGACCAGCTGTGATGGTCTATGTGTTGCTTTTACTTTTTATTTTTTTTCATTTGCCAAGCTAAAAGAGGGATGGTAGAGCAAAAATTAAAGGATTTAGAGAATAACATTTAAAGAAACATTCATCTAACTTTTGTTGAACACTTAAGAAGTGTTAGGCACCGTGGTAAGTACTGGACAGCCTCTTTAATAGAACTGATAGTTTAACACAAGAGATATGCAAAGTGGCAACACAAAGATATACAAAGTCTAGCTTTACATTGGAGCAAAGATTAAAGTAGTCAATGCCTCTTTAAGTGTGGTGGTGGGAGGTTTGGAGAAAGCCTTCTGAGACGTTGTGCCTGCGTCTCAAAAGATGAGAAAGAAAAGCATTTGCTTGGATTTTGCAATTTGGAAAGAGGGTAATGATATCTTTCTGATAGTCATTTAAAATAAGTCATAAGGGTAGATGCCAGTGCTGTGAATCCAAGGCAAGGCGGATGAGGAAAAGAAAGAACCACAATGACAAGCGCAAATATTTGTATGGTACTTACTATGTGCCAGGTGTTCTTCTAAGCACATTGCATGTGCTCTTGTCTATTTCTTGACTCCCATTAGAGTTCCATTATTTATTGCAGCTGAAATATAAGCTCCACAAAGATAGGATCATTTTTTGGTTCACTGATTCATCTGTGAGCCTTGAACTGTATCTGGCACATAGTAAGCACTCAAATATTTGCTTAACGAATGAATTAATCAATTAGTAAGTATATTAATAAAAATAATACTTTCTAATTAATGTAAGGTAGATTTTAGGTTCTTTGCTATGGAGAGAAAAATAAATAGAGACAGAAATTTGTTTTTGCAAGATGAGAGAGATATGAGCATGTTTATTTGCTAGAGAAAGAACCTAGTAAAGAAGGAGAGTTTGAATAAGCAGGAGATAGAGTAGCAATAAAACTAGTCCATAGACCTGCAGGAGATGGGATTTGTTTTATGGGATAGTTGAAGACCATTTTTTCCTCAGTAAACATAGGCTCTGATCCCTCTCTTTGTCTTTAAAGACTTGCATGGTAGAAATTAGACCTTATGGTTGATTCTTCTGCAGGTTTTACTTAGCATATATTTAGTCTAGAATGCTAGTGAATTAATTCACAAGTTGTCATGCAAGAAAATATGTACGTTGATTGAAACCCTTGTTAACAACTCAGAGATGGCTAAAATGCTATTAGGTACGTTTTTCTGACTTCACCAAATACCTCAAGAGATATAAAATAATTTCCCTAAAGAAGCACTCCTTTGGTTGTCCTGAAGAAAGTTATCTAAATTCAGAGTTGACATGACAGTCTGCTAATCCATGCATTTAATATCATGGGATTGTACATTTATTAAAAATGCCTCCCTGGAATACCAACATTTGGACCAAAAAATAGTCTTACAAAAGGGAACACATTTATGGTAATAACGAGTTAGAATTTTGTCCTTCCTGAGGGTTAATTTTTCTAGGACTGTCTTGAGAATAGACTTTATAATGGTGAGATTAGGGAGGGAAAGCCCTGTTGAGTAAGAGTGTTTCCAAGAAGGCTAATGCGAACACAGGTCATCTCTCATTTTGGAGTTCATTGGAAAAATCTCAATTTCTTCTAGAAAACAGTATGGTGGCTTTAGAACTGTGTAGATCTAGATTGGAATCCTAGTTCTGTTCATTATTAGCTGTGTAGCCTTAGGTGAATTATATTTCTATGGCTCTTTTCTCCCCAGTTCTGTTAAGATAATCCTTCTTCCTTTCCTAGTGAGTTTAAGGTTCACCTGTGTGCTTTGTTAATAAAGAAAATATTTATTATATTTATTTTTATTTAAAACTTAGTCTCAAATATACAAAAATAGTAGAAAATATTACACAAATAATCCACATAATACACATTAGAGATGAACAATTTACCATCTTTTTGAAGTAAATAAAATGTCTTAGAAGAACCTAAAATATCCCCATGCTATTTCCTTGATTGTCCAGAACCTAATCTCTGACCTGAGCCAGAATTTTGCAAGGGGCAGCAGGGGAGTGGTACTGGCCTTCGGATCTAAGACAGTGTTAACATTCAAATTAGACAGACTTGATTTCTAGCCTGATTCAGGTTATTCACTGATTTTGCAACTGAATCTTATTGTCGTTCATCATGATAAAATAAGGATGAAAATACCTGCCCCTAGGATGAATTATGAACATTAAGTGTATTAGTGTGTATAGTTAGTTCAGTGCCTGGTCAGAGCTAGTCACTGAATGGAAACAGTTATCTAACTATTGGTGTTAACTAGAAGTGTTACAACACACATGAAAAACAGTAGTTGGGAGGCCAAGGCGGGTGGATCACGAGGTCAAGAGATGGAGACCATCCTGGCCAACATGGTGAAACTCCATCTCTACCAAAAATACAAAAATTAGCTGGGTATGGTGGCATGCACCTGTAGTCCCAGCTACTTGGGAGCTAAGGCAGGAGAATTACTTGAACCCAGGAGGCAGAGGTTTCAGTGAGCCAAGATCACACCACTTTACTCCAGCCTGGTGACAGAGCAAAACTCTGTCTCAAAAAAAAAAAATTACTTTTGTTTTATGGGAAATGTTGTTTATGGTGTTTAATTTTTTTGAAATTAGAATGTTGTTGATCACATCCAAATTATAATATAAGACTCATGATTACATTGGGCTGGTTTTGAAAGTGCCTTAGAAAATAAAATCAACTTATCTTTTTCAAGATGATTATTTTCTACAGCAGGTCCTGGTCCTTGAAATGTCTATTCTTCTATGTTTTTACCAAAGGTAATTTATTGACATTCTTAAGGCTAAAATATAAAATCCATACTATATTGAAATATGATACTTTTTGCTTTTGGCATTTTTATTATTGGATTCTTTATATATTGAAATAGATGATAGTTATAAAATTATTCTCTTCATGAAGCTCAAGGACTTTGGGAAGGCATGTTTTTAAAAATTTCTTTTATTGTGGGATATTCCAAATGTATACTAGAGGCAATAGTGTAGTAAACCTATAACCCAACTTTAGTAATGATCAGATCATCACAAATCAATCTTGCTTCATCTATATCGTTATTTTCTGTTTCTTCTCTCCCCACTACATTATTTGTAAGCAAGTCTCAGGTATTACATTACTTCCTCTAAAAAGTATCTGGAAGAGAAAGACTATTTATTTATTTATTTATTTTTGAGACAGAGTCTCACTCTGTTGCCCAGGCTGGGGTGCAGTGGCACAATTACTGCTCACGGCAGCCTCGACCTCCCAGGCTAAGGTGATTCTCTCACCTCAGCCTCCCGAGTAGCTGGGACTACAGGCTTGTACCATCACACCCTGCTAATTTTGTATTTTTTGTAGAGAAGGGGTTTTGCCACATTGCCCAGGCTGGTCTCAAACTCCTGGGCTCAAGCGATCCTTCCATTGCAGCATTTCAAAGTGCTGGGATAACAAGCATGAGCCACTGTAACTGGCCAGGACTCTTTATTAAAACAAAACTGCAACACTATCATCAAGTATAAACAAACTAATAACTTCTTAGTACCCACAGATATTAAGTTAGAACCGTATTTTCTGGATTATCTCATAATTCTGTTTGAATCAGAATCTAACTGTAGTGGACACATTACAGTTTTCCTTTCTAGTCTATAGTTTCCTGCTCCTGATCTCTTTTCTTTTCTTCTTGACAATCATTTGTCAGAGAAATGTATTTATCCTGCAGAGTTTTCTACATTCTGTATTTTGCTGAATACATCCTAATGGTGTCGTCTCAGATGTTTCTTTGTCCATTGTATTGTCTATGAACTGGTGATTTGACCAGGTGCCTAGATCAGTTTTAATTTGAGCTTTTGGCAAAAATACTTCATAGGAATTCTGGCTGTCTCTTATTTTTGGGTATTAGCTACCATTGGGGATGATTGCTTAGAACGAGGGTTGGCAAATTTTTCTTCAAGGATCCAAATAGTAAATATTTTAGGTTCTTTAGTTTTTTGTTTTTTTGATGGAGTTTCACTCTTTTGCGCAGGCTGGAATGAAGTAGTGCAATCTCGGTTTACTGCAACCTCCGCCCCCTGGGTTCAAGTAGTTCTTTTGCCTCAGACTCCCAAGTAGCTGTTTCAGGCACCTGCCACCATGCCTGGCTATTTTTTGTATTTTTAGTAGAGATGGGCTTTATCATGTTGGCCAGACTGATCTCAAACTCCTGACCTCAGGTGATCCACTCACCTTGGCCTCCCAAAGTGCTAGGATTACAGGCATGAGCCACCGTGCCTGGACAGTGTTTTAGGTTTTTTAATGCTATAAGATCTCTTAAAATCATTCAATTCTTGCTGTTACAGCTCAAAAGCAGCCATAAGCATTACATAAATAAATGGTTATGGCCGTATTCCAAAAAACATTACTTATAAACACTAAATTGGGAATTTAATATAATTTTTATCATATGAAATATTATTCTTTTGACTGTTTATTTAAAAATGTAAAATTCATTCTTAGCTTACAGGCTAAGAAAAACTGATAATGGAATGGATCTGGCCCTTATTTGGAGTTTGCCAAGATCCATTATTTTATTTGGGCATTGCAATATAGTGATATTATGATTCTGTCTTTCCTTTTATATTTATTAGCTGAAATAATTTATAAACAGAGACTTCCTTCATCAACTATTTTCTTATCCTGAGTTATAATTCATATAATAAAGTCAAGATGAATCCTTGAGACAATTTTTAAAAAGTTGAGCTAATAATAATAGGAGCTGTGTGGCAATTTGTTAGTGTACTGTCAGGCCTTAGATTTTAATTGGGTCATTGTGTTCAGTTAACTAGCAGAAAATATTTCACCCATTAATTGTGGAGGCCAATTAAAGTATTAGTAAGAAACAGAACTTGTAAAAATATATTGTCAAACCATTTCTGTATTAAAGATTCTGCTTTCAGAATTAAAATAGTGTTGGGCACTGTGTTAAGTTTCCAATGCTGCCATAAGAAATTACTACAAACTCAGTGGCTGAAAGCAACAGGCATTTATTATCTCATAGTTCTGTAGTACAGAAGTATGACATGGGTTTCACGGGACTACACATCAAGATGTCAGCGAGGCTGTGTTTTTGTAATGTCTAGATGAAAATCTATTTGCTTGCCTTTTCCAGCTTCTAGAAGCCACTCAGATTCCTTGGCTCATGGTCCATGTCTTAGTCCGTTTTTATGCCGCTTATAAGGACATACCCAAGACTGAGAAGAAAAAGAGGTTTAATTGGACTTACAGTTCCACATGGCCAGAGAGGCCTCAGAATCATGGCGGGAGGTGAAAGGCACTTCTTACATGGTGGCTGCAAGAGAAAATGAGAAAGAAGCCAAATCAGAAACCCCTGATAAACCCATCAGATCTCGTGAGACTTACTATCACAAGAATAGTACAGGAAAGACTGACCCCCCTGATTCAATTACCTCCCCCTGGGTCCCACTCACAACATGTGGGAATTTTGAGAGATACAATTCAAGTTGAGATTTCAGTGAGGACACAGCCAAACCATATCATTCCACCCCTGGCCCCTCCAAATCTCATGTCCTTGCATTTCAAAACCAATTATGCCTTCTCAACAGTCCCCCAAAGTCTTAATTCATTTCAACATTAGCCCAAAAGTCCACAGTCTAAAGTCTCATCTGAGACAAGGCAAGTCCCTTTCGCCTATGTGTTGGTAAAATCAAAAGCAAGCTAGTTACTTCCTGGACACGATGGAGGTACAGGCATTGGGTAAATACGGCTGTTCCAAATTGGAGAAATTGGCCAAAACAAAGGGTAGCCCAAACCTCAGTTCTTGACTTTTGTGCACCCCCAGGCTTGACACAACATGGATGCTGCCAAGGTTTGGGGCTTTCACTCTCGATGAGAATAGCACAGGAAAGACTGGCTCCCACGATTCAATTACCTTCTTCTGGGTCCCTCCCACAATACATGAGAATTCTGGGAGGTACAATTCAAGTTGAGATTTGGGTGGGGACACAACCAAGCCACATCAGTCCCTTTCTCCATTTTCATAGGATGTAAAATTACATCTTATTGGCCTTTCTACTATCACATTGCTATCTGTAATTCTCCTATTCTGCCTCTCTCTTCCTCATTTGGGGACCCTTATGATTACATTGGGCCTATCTGGGTAATCGAAAACCATCTCTTTATTTTAAGATCAAATGATTAGCAATCTTTTTCCCTATTGCCATGTAAAGTAGCATATTCACATGTTCTGGAAATTAGGATGTGAACCTCTTTGGGAGGCTATTATTCTGCCTTCCACAGGCATTGAGATACTACTCTTTGATTTGTTAACCCTGTCCTAAAAAAATGCTGTGGAGATGCTGTTGAATGATTCTCTAAGGTGTCCTTAAATCCACTCATGTATTTGGAATGAGGTTTTCCTCATAGACAAAGGTACAGAATAGATGAGGTTCCTTGCACACTTTGGTTTTCTGAGTGTTGAATTTATAGTGATGGTGGTAGAAGAGGAAGTTGCCTTTCTTACTAGTGGATATTCAGTAGACTTGGGTATATGAATGTTTTGTTTTAATGAGCACCCACTCCCTACAAGATAAAGACTCAAATGGTATAGGAGAAAGTAATGTAAAAAAGACTTCTAAGAGACTTACTTGCTACAGAGGGGAGGAATGAAACTAGAATTTGGCATATAACATGATATATTATAAGCCCATTAGATAGTAATTATACATATTTTACATATTATGACTATATTGTTCACATTATAAGTACGGTAAACTTGTCTTAATTATATTATTTTATACATTAGGACTATATTATTCACATTATATTATTAGTCTGTTAAAAAGTTTAATAAGATGGGTCAAATGAGTGAGAAAACCAATTGATTGTACTCATGAACAGATAGTGTAATTTTTAGTTATTGATTAACTGAAAGCTGTACAGTAAAATAATTTATGAATATTATTATTTAATATTTTCAACATAGATATTGCAAAATGCATTTTTTACTAATTTGTAATTATTAATTTTTTTTCTTCTCCATGAATGAGAACAACACTTAAGTTGAAATTTTGCATTACAATTACTTTTTAAATAGGGCTCTTACCATTTTCCCTTGTTATTTGAGGACATCTGATTTTTCATAAAAGTGTTTGTCTCCTTTGCTCCATAAGTAATAATTATAATAATAGATAATTATTATACATCATTGTTAATAGGAAAGAAACAAAGGTGAAAAATTAAGCACTTAGTGAGGACATAACAACAGCATGAGTCTTCAAAATGTTAATGTCAAATAAGGTGAGAAGTTGAGTCTCCCTTTCTTTTTAAAAATGTGCCTATTTTAGGCAAGTATAATTTTGTGAAGAAGTCTAGAAAATTCTGACCTGAAAAACCAAATTCCTACAAGTACAACTGAAGTCATACCACACCGGGCCTTGAATAATTAAAGTATAAAACTTCATGGAAACAGTAAATGTATTGTTTTCCCTAGAACATCTGTCACAGAGGATGTGTTTTAGTTCATCTAGGCTGCTCTAGTAAAGTACCATAGCCTGGGTGGTTTATAAACATCAGAAGATTATTTATTATCATATTGAAGGCTGCAAAGTGTAAGATCAAGGTGCTGACAGATTTGGTGATTGGTGAGGGTGAAGGCCTGCGTCCTAGGAGGCCGTCTTTTGCCATGTTCTTACATAGTGGAACTTTTTAATAAGGGGACCAATAGTGGAACTTTTTTTATAAGCGCACCGATCCCGTTCATGAGGAGTCCACTCTCATGACCTAATCATCTCTCAAAGGCCCCACCTTCTAATATCATCACCTTGGGAATTAAGTTTCAACATACAAATTCTTTTGGGGGACACAAACATTTAGACCACAACAGGATGACATTTATTTATTTATTATATATTTTATTGTGTTTTAGGTTTTGGGGTACATGTAAAGAACATGCAAGATTGTTGCATAGGTACATACATGGCAATGTGGTTTGCTGCCTTCCTCCCCATCACCTATATCTGGCATTTCTCCCCATGTTATCCCTCCCCAACTCCCCACACCCCACTGCCCCTCCCCTAGTTCCCCACCACAGACCCCAGTGTGTGATGCTTCCCTCCCTGCATCCATGTGTTCTCATTGTTCCACACC
>CAUYLG010074946.1:0-15086 GCA_963573385.1 Cacajao melanocephalus
GGGGAAGCCTTGAAAGGATCCAGTAAATCAAAAAGAAACAACACATACAAGAGCACGAAGATAAAATGGCCTCTGATTTATCATTAGAAATAGTGCAAAGCAAAAGACAATACAAAACATCTTTTAAATAATGTAACACAAATGGGTTCACCTTGTCTGCTGCCTAGATAGAGCCAATTTGTCAAGACAAGGGAATTACAATAGAAAAAGAGTAATTCATGAAGATCTTACTGTATGGGAGACCATGGTTTTATTATTACTCAAATCAGTCTCTCTAAGCATTCAGGGATTAGAGTTTTTAAGGACAACCTAGTGTGTGAGGAGAAGCCAGTGACCCAGGAGTGCTGACTGGTCAGATCAGAGACGAAATCATAAGGAGTCAAAGCTGTCTTCTTGTGCTGAGTCCATTCCTGGGTTAGGGGGTCACAAGATCATATGAGCCAATTTATTGATCTGGGTGGTGTCAGCTGATCCATCAAGCACAGTATCTGCAATCTCCAGCACTGACCATAGGAGCCATTTAGGGAGGGTCAGAATCTTGTAGCCTCCAGCTGCATGACTTCTAAACCATAATTTCCAATCTTGTGGCTAATTTCTTAGCCCTAAAAAGGCAATCTAGTCCCAAGGCAAGTAGGAGGTTTGCTTTGGGAAAGGGCTGTTATTGTCTGTTTTAAACTATAAAAAGTTTCTCCCAAAGTTAGTTCAGGAATGAACAAGGACAGCTTGGAAGTTAGAAGCAAGATAGAGTTGGTTAGGTTAGACCTCTTTTACTATCTCAATCATAATCATAATTTTGCAAGTGCAGTTTTAATATCCTCATAGAATTTTACATTCATGGAAAGTGTCCTTCAAAAATCAAGCTGAAGCCCGGGCTTGGTGACTCACACCTGTAATCCCAACACTTTGGGAGGCTGAGGCCAGTGGATCACCTGACGTCAGGAATTTGAGACCAGCCTGGCCAACATGGTGAAACCCTGTCTCTACTAAAACTATAGAAATTGTCTGGGCGTGGTGGTGCGTGCCTGTAATTCCAGCTACTTGGGAGCCTAGGTAGGAGAATCACTTGAACTCAGGAGGCGGAGGTTATAGTGAGCCAAGATCATGCCACTGCACACCAGCCTGGTTGATGGATTGAGACTCTGCCTCAGAAAAAAAAAAAATCAAGCTGAAGTAAAGGCTCTTTCAAATAAACAAAAGCTGAGAAAATTCACCACGAGCAAATCTACACTATAAGAAATGATAAAGGAAGGTTTCTAAACTGAAAGAAAATTATAGGAGATGGAGATTCAGATCAACACAAAGAAATGAGCAGCATAAAAAAAACAAAAAATGTGAATAAATCTAAAAGGCATTGTTTCTCATTTTAAAATTTCTTTTAAAAATAATGACTGTTACTGGATGCGGTGGCTCGTGCCTGTGATCCCAGCACTTTGGGAGGCCAAGGTGGGTGGATGGATCACTTGAGGTCAGGAGTTCAAGACCAGCCTGACCAACATGATGAAACCCAACTCTACTAAAATTACAAAAATTAGCGTGGTGTGGTGGCGCACATCTGTAATCCAGCTACTGAGGAGGCTGAGGCAGGAGAATTGCTTGAACCTGGGGGACGGAAGTTGCAGTGAGCCAAGATTGTGCCACTGCACTCCAGCCTGGGTGACAGAGCGAGATCTTGTCTCAAAAAAAAAAAATAATAATAATGATATGCCTCATGCCTGTAATCCCAGCACTTTGGGTGGCCGAAGTGGGCAGATCACTTGAGGTCAGGCATTCAAGACCAGGCTAGCCAACATGGCAAAACCCTGTCTGTACTAAAAATACAAAAATGACCTGGGCATGGTAGCACACACCTGTAGTCTCTGCTACTTGGGAGACTGAGGCAGGAGAATTGCTTGAACCCAGGGAGCGGAGGTTACAGTGAGCCAAGATCATGCCGCTGCACTCCCACCTTGACAATAGAGCAAGCCTCCGTCTCAAAACAAACATTAAATAATAATAATAATAATGACTGCTTAAAACAAAATTAATGATAATGTCTTAAGAGTCTGTAATATCTGTAGAATAATATACAATAATGCACAGAGGACAGGAGAGGAAAATGGAAATATACAGCTTATATGTTTTATGGGATACACTGTGAAAGTAAATTAAATCTTGGGACCCCAAACTCATAAGCCAAAGGGAAGAGTCAAGCTGGGTCATGCAAACTACCTCTCCTCTTTGGCTCCTAAATAAGACGCTTACCAGATGAAAAGCTATATGCCTCCCCCATATTTTGCCCACAAGGAAATTCCTAGTGAGCTGCAAAATCTTTTAAGATGTTTCTGTTAAAATTTCACCGTGACAATGTAAACTGATAGCTTATCTTTAAGGTGCAATCACCCCACCCACCAGACACAACCATATCTGATTGTTCCCCTGCCCCTTGTATCTATGTTATCTCATGCACAATGCAGAGTCCCTGCATTTTTCCTTTGCTCCATTTGTCTGTGTCATCTGATGTAAAAAAATGCAGATTCAATGAGCCAGACAAAGGCATGAATGACTATTTTTCCCTACCTACTTTTTCCTTGAAAATTGTGTACTTCTCAATAGTTCACCCTTTCGCCTTTAAATTTGGAGCTCTCAAAATTATCCTCAAAGAAAGACATAGGCCAGGTGCGGTGGTTCATCCCTGTAATCCCAACACTTTGGGAGGCCAAGGCAGGTGGATCATGAGGTCAGGAGTTTGAGACTAGCCTGACCAACATGGTGAAACCCCATCTGTACTAAAAACATAAAAATTAGCCAGGCGTGGTGGTGGGCTCCTGTAATCCCAGCTACTCAGGAGCCTGAAGTAGGAGAATTGCTTGAACCCGGGAGGCGGAGGTTGCAGTGAGTTGAGATAGTGGAAATAGTACCACTGCACTCCAGCCTGGGCGACAGAGCGAGACTCTGTCTCAAAAAAAAAGTAAATGACATAGACCTGTCTCCCGGGTGTACATCCTTAACTTTGGCAAATAAACCTTCCAAAATGATTGAGACTTGTTTCATCATTTTTCTCAATTGACATCACACAGTAGTAACTTTTCTTAAACATAAACTGCAATAAATTAAGCATGCATATCATAAATCTTAGAACAAGCTTTAGAAACCATAAAGCCAAGAGGCATAACTGATAAGCCTATAGAGGAGAGAAAATGGAATGCTAAAATGAATTCCAAAGAATACAGGAGAAAAGGGAAACAGAAGCGAAGGACGTAGAAGGAGATATAATGAGGTGGGGAAGGAGAAAACAAATAGCAAGATTATAGAATTAAATTTAAAATGTAAATGGTCTAAATTAAAAGCAAAGATTATTAGACTTAATAAAAAAGCAATATGGGAGACTTCCAATTTTAGCTCTGACATGTAAAGTATTTGCAAATAATCACTCCCGTCTTTACTACAAAAAAAAAAAAAAAAATAAGCTCAACAAAGTGAAAATCAGTGCCTTTGTTGGACCCATCAGAGAACTGAGGTCCCAGGGAAACCTCCACCCAGAAATGAGAGAGATGGGAGAACACAGAGGACCCCAGCTGAGATCTGCTTACCTGGAGCAAAAGCCACTGGAGTCATAAACTGGCAGGAACATTTTAATGGTAATTGTGACAAATTTCCAGCCACTGAATGTGGAGTGGCAAAAGAGCAAGAAATTTCTGGGGATCATATTCCTAGCCACCCCTCCTCCGCTTGATTAGGTTTTCCTTTTAGTCTCACTAGGTTTTCACTCTAAATAGCCAAGAAAAAAACCCCTCACATCTCAGTCAGTGAGAGAGGAAAATTAACCATTTTGAAATAGTCTCAGAGCATGTCCATAACAAAGGCCTACTCAGCAGGAGAAAGAACTTTATCAGAGCCTTATTTCAGGAGGAAGGCCAATTACCCAACTCCTACCTGCTCTGCTCTTCCTGTCTCACCTAAGGTGGGGAGAAAAGAGCAAGCCTAAAAAACGCTTGTGAAAGTCACAGCCTAGGGACACAAACTCAATAAAAACTAAAGCATAATCATAAGATGATAGAATGTTTCCCCTTCCCATACCCGACGACCACATCAGCAGGGCTGTAGCGTGGTAATAGTGAATTATGGGTGAAAGAGCTAGAAAGCACAGGCTGTATTTAAGAAATAGTTCTTAGAGAAACAGAAAGACAGTGAGAGAGATAAAAACAAAAACACTAGATGAATGTGAAGCCTCTGGAATGTACAACTACATCAAACAGTGAACACGGTTCAACTCTAGCCAGATTAACATAAAACTTCACACTAAAGGCTGAATGCCTCAGTTATTATAACCAGATACATTGTGCTGGGCTTTTATTTTTTTAATTAAAAGGTATTCTAAAAGGTAAGAAAAAACAAGACCAAACTATACGCTGTCTGTAAAAATCCCAGTTTAAGTGTGAAGGCACACATAAATGAAAATAAAGGAATGGGAAGGGAAATACCACACGGACACTAATAACAATGAAACTGGGGTGTTTGTGTGAATAGTAGACAAAAAAAACTTCAGGACGAGGGATAGTCCCAGAAAAAAAATAGGGACCGTTTACAGTGACAACATGTTCAGTTCAAGATATACACAACTAAAACATGTATGCTTCTAATAACAGAAATTTAAAGTATGTATAGGAAAAAAACCCAACAAAACTAAAGGAAGAAATGAAAACGTACAGTTAATTTCAGTTTTCCATCCACAGAGAAAAGTATAAAGTAACTGAGAGGAAAAAGTGTAAAGAAAAGTATAATGAGAGAAAAGTATAAAGAAAATTACCAAAGATTAAGGTTGAGAATGACACTAGACTTTTCTTCGGAAACCACATTAGCAAGAAGAGTGTGGAGTAAAACATTTTAAGTTTGAAAGAAAAAAATCTGAAAACCTAAAATTTTGTATCTAGTGAAGTTATCCTCCAAAAGTAAACAACAAGTGTTGCAGACAAACAGAAATTGAGGGAATTTGCTGTCATTAGACTTGCCTTGAAAGAAATGTTAAAAAGAAGTTCTTTAGAGAGAAGGAAAATAAAATAGGTCAGAAACTTGAGTCAACATACAGAAGAGTGTTAGAGAATGAATACACAATGGTAAAATACAATCTTTTATTTTTCTTATTCTTAATTGATCTAGCAAACAACAATATGTTCAAAATAGTAGAAACAATATACTGAGTGACTATACTTTAGAATAAGTGAAATAAATGGCAGCAAAAGGGACAGGAGGGAGTAATTGAGAGTGGTCTATTATAAAGTCCCTGCACTTATATAAAACAGGATAGCATTATTTGAAGAAAAATTTGGATTCGTTGCAAATGTACATTGCAAACTCTAGAAGAGCCATTTTTAAAAGTAAAAGAAATAAAGAAAGATACACTAGTCCCTCCTTATCCATGGGGGACACATTGTAAGACCCCCAGTGCATGCCTAAAACTGGATGGTACTGAACCCTATACAGTCTATGGTTATTTTCCCTATACATACATATCTATTGTTAAGTACAATAAGTTCTGACTTCCTCTTCAAAGAACCAGTATGTCAGTATGTTCAGCTTCCTTATTCTTTGTTCTCCATTTTAAAGTTTAGCTTCCTTGTTCTTTACACCTCCTTGCCCCTAATTTTGGTAAACAACCCTCTTCTAGCCTCTATACGCACATATGTAGAGTCCTTAGTCATTTTTACTCACCTGCTCTGTCCTGAGTCATCTTGGTCAACTGCTCTGCAACTCTCCTTCCCGCTGAAACTGCTCATCCCACCACTCCGGCTCATACCCCTGCTCTCTTTAAAATAGCCAATTGGAATTAGCTTAGATTGTGTGGTTCGACCCTAGCCAACAGGGGAATGACACAGCAGTAGGAACTAGCTGCACCAGACTAGCTGCACCCCTTATCTGGTGTGCTCTTGCGATCGTGACCGGAGCAAGCTGCACTCTTCTGCAGAAGTAAATTTGCCTTGCTGAGAAAATTTCTGTTCAAGTGCTATTTCTTTTGCAGCACTAAAAACTTGTTTCTAACAAATTTGGGGGCCCGTTTGGGATTCCCATTCTCCTCTAGTGAACAGTCTCTGGTCTTCTCTCATGAGGACACACACCCTGCTGCCTTGTGGTGGCCTCAGGGTAAGGAATCGAGACCCACTCAGTATGATGAATAAACCCAGACTCTCAGCAGTGCAGGAAGAAACAGACCAACAACTTAGGGAAAAAGATCATCACATACTGCAGCAATCAGGTAACTCTGTGCACAGACCAAGGTAAGAAATGTCACAAAAGTGACAAAAGTATTTCCTTGGTGGTTGGGGTATCTTGGAGGTAGAAAGTGTGTGAATGAGACACACAGTTGAGTGCAAAGCAAGTGTAGAGTCCATATCTGCAGTTCCGTGGTCACATCATACGGCTTAGGGCAGCCCTCCTGTAAAGGAGTACAGGTTGGGGGTTTATACCAACCCGCCAATGCCAAGAGGGACCTAATGTTCCTTCAAGGGAAGCAGCCAGAGAAGGACTAAGCGAAAGGAGAAGAGTGTGAGAAGCCTCCAGCAGTGGGGGCTGAGCCTCTAGGAAGGGAAGGCAAGAAATTTCCATTAGGGGGGATTAAGCCTCACTCAAAACTCCAGTAGTAGGGAAGGCAAGAAATTTCCAATAGGGAAAATTGCACCCCATCCCAAAAGGTGAGAAGTCTCCGGTAGGGTAGATTAAGCCTCACCCAAAAACCATCAAGATGGGAAATACCCCAAGTAAGATAAGGGACAAAAACAGATAAAACTAGCAACAATAACATTCCCCTGATAGTCCCCTAGGCCTAATGTTAAAATTAGAAATGATAAATGAAAAGAATTCAAGAGTCTATACCCCACATCCAAAACATGACAAAAGCTTTCAACATACAACAAGGAAAAGATAAAAGACCTATAAAATTCCTAGAAAGACTCAAAGAGCCAATGAGGAAATATGCAGGTCTAGAATTAGAAGACCCCCTTGAATGAGGAATGTTAAAGCTTCATTTTGTAACTAATAGTTGGCCAGATATTAACAAGAAATTACAAAAGATAGAGAACTGGAATGATGTACCTATAGAAGAGCTTCTAAGAGAAGCTCAAAAAGTATATGTAGGAAGAGATAAAGAAAAACAAAACCAGAAGGCAAAAGTTCTGCTGTCCACCATACAACAAAGTACCTGGGGGCCAGAAGCTATAAAGAACCTAGACTCCCACTCTCCAGGCAATATAAAGGGTGGGAAAGAGTAAAGCCAGGAGACTCAAAGATAGAAAAAAAAAAGGACAGAATGAATGTTTCAAATGTGAAAACGGAGGTCACTTTAAAAGACAGTGTCCCAAATGACAAAAGGAAGAAAAAGGTCATCCTTCTTCAAAAGTCAGCTTTTGAAGAAGACTAGCTAGGGAAGTCGGGGGCTCTATCTTTTTTTATCATGAGTCTCACCAAGATCCCTTGATACATTTAGAAGTAGGACCTAAACTTGAGCTTATTACCTTTTTAATCAACTCAGGAGCAGCTCACACCTCAGTTTATTATCTTCCACCTAATAGAACTTGTTTACAAGAAAACCTTTTTATCTCAGGGGTAAAAGGAGAAGGGTTTAGAGCAAAAATCTTAGAGGAGACAAAAGTGAAATATAAAAATTGATCAGCTAGTATCAAATTTCTGTTAATTCTGGAAGCAGGGGCAAATCTATTTAAAAGAGATTTAATGCTAAAATTAGGCTTAGGCCTCCAAATCCATCATGGAAAATTCCTCTCCTCCCAAAACTTGCTCACCACCACAAATGAGAACAGATTTATCCTGAGGTATGGTCCAAAGATGGGAATTGAGGAAAATTACAGATTCCTCCAATTCATGTTAAATGAAAAACCCCTAGGGAAGCAGTAAAGAGAAAGCAATACCCTATTCCTTTAAAATCCAGGGTAAATTTAAAACCTGTAATTAAAGGTCTTCTCCGTGATGGGCTTCTTGAACCCTGTGTCTCCCTATGACACGCCAATACTGCTTGTAAAGAAGCCAAATGGGTCATACCGGTTAGAGTGAGACCTTAGAGCTATTAACCAGATAGTCCAAACCACCCACCTTGTTACTAGTAACTGCCCCTGTCCTAGTTTTACCCTCCCTAGAGCTACCCTTTCATTTCTTTGTCAATGTAAACAAAAGGGTCGCCTTAGGAGTACTCACTCAAAAACACAGGGGCCACCAACAGCCCATAGCCTTTTCGTCAAAACGTCTTGACCTTGTAACCCAAGAGTGGGTTGAATGTATTCCATCTGTAGCAGCAGCAGGCCTACTAACAGAGAAAAAGCAGGAAATTAACTTTTAGAAGAAACCTAACTGTCAGTACACCTCACCAAGTCAAAACTATCCTTAATCAGAAGGCCAAAAGGTAGCTTACTGACTCAAGAATTTTAAAGTACGAAGCTATCTTATTAGAGAGAGATGATGTAACACTAACGACTGATAATTCACTTAACCCAGTGGGTTTCCCAACTGGGAATCCAAATTTAAAGAAACCTGAGCACGAATGTTTAGATTTAATTGATTATCATACTAAAGTCAGACCCTATTTAAGAGAGACCCCTTTCAAATGGGGCAGCACTTATTCGTAAATAATTCTTCCCGGGTAATTGAAGGAAAAAGGCACAATGGGTAGTTGATGGGAAAGGCCTTGCAGAAGTAGAATCAGGAAGACTACCCAATAATTGGTCTGCCCAACATGTGAATTGTCTGCATTAAATGAAGCCTTGCAGCACCTGCAGAAGCAAGAAGGGACTATTTATACTGATTCCAAGTACCTGCAGAAGCAAGAAGGGACTATTTATACTGATTCCAAGTATGCCTTCGGCGTAGCTCACACCTTTGGAAAAATTTGGACTGAACGAGGTCTTATTAATAGCAAAGCCCAAGACCTGGTCCACGAGGAATTAATCACCCAAGTATTAGAAAACCTCCAGTTGCCAGAAGAAATAGCTACTGTCCATGTCCCAGGACATCAAAAAGGTATCTCTTTTGAAAGCCGGGGAAACAACCTTGTAGCTCAAATAGCCAAACAAGCTTCCGTTTCCTCTGAAACACCTGCTTACGTAACCCCTTGCCTTCCTCCCCCAACTGCAGTTCCCATCTTCTCTCCCACTGAAAAAGAAAAATTAATAAAAAAATAGGGGCCAAAGAAACTTTGGAAGGGAAATGGGTATTACCAGACCAAAGAGAAATATTATCCAAATGCTTCATGAGAGAAGTCCTCTCTCATCTGCATCAAGGGACTCATTGGGGACCTCAAGCTATGTGTGATGAGTCCTTAGGGTTGACGGGTGTATAGGAATTTACACTTTGGCAAGACAGGTTATAGTAGCTGCCTAGAATGTAGTAAGACTAGTAAGAAGACCTTCAAAAAACCACCCCTTGGGGGAAGGGATCCAGGATCAAGACTGTTCCTAAGTATCCAAGCTGATTACACCAAGATACCCCCAATTGGTCATCTAAAGTATTTATTAGTGATAGTGGATCACCTTACTCCTTGGGTAGAAACTATTCCCTTTTCAAGTACAATTGCTAATAATGTAGTCAAGGCATTAGTTGAAAATATTTTACCCAGATTTGAATTTATAGAAAACATTAATTTAGATAATGGGACTCACTTCACTGCACGTATCATTAAGAAATTAGTCCAGATACTGGATATAACGTGGGAATATCATACTCCCTGGCAACCACCTTCATCAAGTAGAGTAGAAAGAATGAACCAAACTCTAAAAAGCCACCTAACCGAATTGGTCTTAGAGACTTGGTTGCCATGGACTGCATGCCTTCCCATTGCTCTGCTGAGAATCCGAACTGCTCCTCAGAGAGATGTTGGCTTTATCCTCTCATGAAATGCTGTGTTGGTTGCCCTGTTTACACTCCTCTGCTGACATTCTTATGCTCAAAACAAAAGATCAGTTTCTCAGAAATTACGTACTTGGTTTATCTTCCACTTTCTCTTTCCTTAAAACTAAAGGTCTTTTAGGATAGGCACACCCCTAGAGTTTCCAGTACACTGGCATCAGCATGGGTACCATGTCCTTGTCAAAAGTTGGAGGGAAGGAAAACTCAAACCGGCTTGGGAAGGACCCTACCTAGTGCTTCTAAGCACCAAGGCAGCCGTTCGATCAGCAGAAAGAGGATGGGCTCATCACACCCGGGTCAAAAGAGCACCACCCCCTCCAGAATCATGGACAGCTATTCCAGGGCCAACTGCAACCAAGCTAAAGCTAAGACAGGTTTGATTCTCTTACGTTGCATCTCTCTCTTTTCCCCTGCTATTGCTAGTCCTCTGGTTATTCATATAACCAGGTTGAGTTCACCCCAAACAATTACTTTTAATGCTTGCCTTGTGATGCCCTGTGGAAGTTTGTCAAGTCAGAGGCAGCTCTCCACTTCAGAAAAGTTTCTTTGTCCTTCCTAGCACTCCTCAGGCTGGAAATCTGTTACCTGGGATAAATTGTTTGGGAAGAGTCTGATGAAGATTCCAGTATAAAGGAGGAATCTTGTCCTGCTGGAGCAGAGCTTCTCTGCCGAAGTTGGTCCAGTGCTCTATGAAATGCTGGAGGGCAAGGATGGACTGCTCCGACTGGTGCTTGCAGTTTCTTAAGACCATGTATTTATTTTACTGAAGGAGCTACCCCTCTCAATTGTCAGCTGAACCAATGTAATCTAATACAGATTACCATTTCTGCTCCCCAGAGTTCCTCCCCTTCGTTAAGCTGTTTCTATAGTATAGGAACAGAAGTCTCAGAGAAGAACCCCATAGGATTCTTTGAAACGCACTTCATTGCTTACCCACCTCCTGCACCCCCTTCTCCCTCCCCTAAGTTCTTCGCTAACCAAACCTTTTCTCTTTATATACCCAGTGAAAAAACCTAAGTAGCTGTTGTAGAGGTTAAAGATTTAAAACAAACTATAGCAATTGAAACAGGATATCAGGACACAAATGCTTGGCTGGAATGGATTAAATATTCTGTTCGCACGCTAAACAAAAGTGACTGTTATGCTTGTGCAACAGGCAGGCTGGAGACACAAATTGTCCCCTGTCCACCTGGGTGGTCTTCTCACAAACCAGGCAAGAGCTGTATGGTAGCTGTCTTCCAGAACCCCACAGCCTAGGGCAATGATTCATGCAAGACTCTTTCACTGCTGTTCCCTGAGGTCAAGAGCCCTGTGGGTTAGCCCTCGAGGGTCATCCGGCCTCCAGTACCTGATGTTGACTTTACCTCATGCCTTTCACGGCAGGAGGAATAGTTAGCATTTCTTGGAGACCTAACAGGGTGCAGAGAAACCAAGCCTTCTCAAGAGCTTACCCATCAGTCTGCCTTGTTCACCCACGAGCAGATGTGTGCTGGCATTGCGAGGGACTATTGCTGGGTACTCTGCCAAGTAACTGGAGTGGCACTTGTGCTCTAGTCCAGTTGGTCATCCCTTTCACCGTAGCATTCCTTCAACACGATAGAAAAGAAAACTGTAAAAGAAGAAGTGCCCCTTATGGGTCCTTTGACCCCCATATTTATACAGATGCTATTGGAGCTCCAGAAGGAATACCAGATGAATTTAAGACCTGAGATCACATAGCCACAGGATTTAAGTCAAAATTTTGGTGGGTGACAATTAATAAAAATGTAGAGTAGATAAATTACATCTATTACAACCAACAGCGGTTTATTAACTACACTAGAGGTGCTTTTAAAGGAATAGCTGAGCAATTAAGGCCTACTAGCCAGATAGCTTGGGAAAGTAGAATAGCCTTAGACATGATATTAACAGAAAAAGGGGGAGTTTGCATCATGATTAAAACTCATTGTTATACCTTCATCCCAAACAATACCACCCCGATGCAAATATAACAAAAGCATTGCAAGGTCGAACTTCTCTGTCCAATGAGTTAGCCAAAAACTCAGGAGTAAATGATCCCTTTACAAGATGGCTAGAAAAAAATGGTTTGGTAAATGGAAAAAGATCATACCCTCCATCCTCACTTCCCTTCCAGTTGTAACAGGAGTACTTGTGCTTGTTAGATGCTGCATCATACCTTGCATCCGTGGTCTAGTCCAAAAACTTACAGAAACAGCCCTTACTAAAATTCTCTCAGTTCCCCTCCACCATATTCCAACAGTCTCTTCCGTGCAGAGAACCAAGCAGAACAACTAAGCCAAGACATGTTAAAGAAATTTGAAGAGGAAGACCTGTAAAATTCAAGAGGGGGAAATTGTTAAATACAATAAATTCTGAGTTCCTCTTCAAAGAACCAGTATGTCATATATTCAGCTCCTTATTCTTTGTTCTCCATTTTAAAGTTTGACTTTCTCATTCTTTATGCCTCCTTGCCCCTAGTTTTGGTAAACAACCCCCTTCTAGCCTCTATACTCACATATTTAGAGTCCTTAGTCATCCTTAGTCACCTGCTCTGTAGCCATCCTTTCCACTGAAACTTCTCACCCCAATTCTTCATGTCATACCCCTGCTCTCTTTAATATAGGCAGTCGGAATTAGCTTAGACTGTGTGGTCTGACCCTAGCCAATAGGGGAACAACACAGCAGTAGGGACTGGCTGCATTAGGGATAAAGACCCCTTCCCCTCGCTTGTCTGGTGTGCTCTTGCAATCGTGACTGACACCAGCGGCACCCTTTTGCAGAGATAAATTTTTCTTGCTAAGAAAATTTCTGTTTGGGTGCTATTTCTTTTGCAGCACTGAAAACTTGTTTCTAACACTTATGATAAAGTTTAATTTATACATTAGGCACAGTAAGAGATGAACAGCAATAACCCTAACAAAATAAAACAATTATAACAATATACTAGAATAAAAGTTATGTGAGTATGGTCTGTCTCTCAAAATATTTTCTTGTACTATACTCACCTACTTTTAGAGTGTGGTTTAGAGTGGGTAACTGGAACTACAGAAAGCAAACCTGTGGATAAGTGGGGGATCAATGTAATTAATACGCGAAGAGAGGAGAGAAAATAGAACCACATAAAATGCTCAGTTAAAACTAGAGAAGGCAGAAGAATTAAAGATAAAAATAAACAATAAACAAGGGTAAGGAATAGAAAACAGTAACGCATATGACAGATATTAATCCAGACATCACTAGTGACTTCAAATGCTAGTAGTCCAAACACTTCAGTTAAAAGGCAGACTGTCAGAGTGGATTTTAAAAAAATCAAGGAACCTGCCTTAAATATAAAGACTCAGATAGATTAAAAGTAACAGGATGGAGAAAGTTATATCATGCTAATACTATTCAAAGGAAAGCTGGAGTTGCTATATTAATTTTAGTCAAGGCAGCCTTCAGAGCAAGGAAATTTATTGTAGGTAAAGAAAAGACACTGGATAGTGATAAAGGAGTGAATTCTCTGAGAACAGCAATCCCTAATACGTAAGAACAGAGTGCCATATACTTGAAGCAAAATCTGATAGAACAGCAAGAAGATACCGAAGAATCCAATGCCATATTTGGAGACTTTAACAGCACTCAGTAATGGACAGATACAGCAGACAAATCGGTAAGGACATAGTTGAACTGAATGGTACTATCATTCAGCCACTTTACATGATATCTATAGAATATTTTGTTAAGCAACAGCAAAATACATTCTTCTCAAGCTCACATGGAACATAGCACCAAGATAGACCAAATTCTAAGTCCTAACACACCCCAACAAGTTAAAAGAATGGAAAAATCAAATATAGTCTCTGAACACAATAAAACTAGAAATCAATAGCAGAAAGACAAGTGGAAAATTAAAAAATACCTGGAGATTAAACAACACACTTCAAAATAACACATGAGCCAAAGAAAAATTCTCCAGAGAAGTTAAGCAATATTTTGAAATAAATGAAAATGAAAATACAACTTATCAAAATGTGTGAGATGCAACAAAATCAGTGCTTAAAGGAAAGTTTATTGCATTGAAATAAGGCATTTTAGGAAAGAAGAAAGATCTGAAACAAATTATCTAAGTTTCCACCTCAAGAAACTAGAAAAGAAGAACTAATTAAAAACATAGTAGGCAGATGAAAAATATTAATAAAAACTAAAGCAGACATCAATGAAACTGAAATTAGGAACCTACTAGAGAAAATCAACAAAACCAAAAGTTGTTTTTAAAAAAAACCAATGAAATTGATAACCTGTAGCTAAGTTAACAAAGAAAGAAATGAGATACAAATTATTAACATTAGAAATAAAATAGAGGTCACTGCTGCTGAACCTAAAGGAATATTGTAAAGGATAATAAATAACAGAATATTATTACTATAACAACTCTATGCCCACAAATATGATAACCTAGATGAAATGAATCCATTTCTTAAAGACACAATCTACCAAAACTTACACAAGAAAGAATAGATAATACGAATAGGTATGTATGCATTAAGGGATTTGAATCAATAAATCATTACCTTCCAAATAGGAAGCAGCAGGTCTGAATGGGTTCACTGATGAATGCTACCAAATATTTAAGGAAGAAATGATAGTAATTTTCTATGATGTTTTCCAGATAATAGAAGCAAAAGGAATGTTTCCTAATTCATTCTACAAAGCCAGAACTACCCTAAAACCAAAACCAGACGAAGACACAAGAAGGGAAAGCTATAAGCCAATAGCTAATGTTGTACTGAACCGAGCATAGAAAGTTAACACCAAGACAAAAGTAGGCCAAATTGCAGGGTCTTTATTGCCGGCGACCACAGAGGACTCAACCTGTGGCCCCAGAGGGAGGGTGTCAATACCTTTTATACCTTCCTCTCAGGTAAGGGTATGTGGCGGGGGTTGGGGTGAAGGGATCCAGACATTTAGGGGGTTCCGTAAATCATCTCCGGGGCAGAGAGGAGGATGCGGGTCTCCGGATATTCCAAGGGCTAGAGGACACATTGTGGATATATCATCACTTTGATTGTTATCTAAGTGGTTTACAGAAGTCAAGATAAGCCTTAGTTTGCACATCATCTGGGTTGTAGTGGAAATAACAGATCTTAGTTATTTATTACAGGGCGCTGGGGCCATGATGGAATTAGCTTGGGCTGTTTATTCTAGTCACTACCGGTAAGCAA
>CAUYLG010074948.1:0-80136 GCA_963573385.1 Cacajao melanocephalus
CTTTGGCAGACCAAGGAGGGTAGATCACGTGAGGTCAGGAGTTCAAGACCACCCTGGCAAACACAGTGAAACCCTGTGTCTACTAAAAACACAAAAATTAGCCAAGCGTGGTGTGGCATGCGCCTGTAATCCCAGCTACTCGGGAGGCTGAGGCAGGAGAATTGCTTGAACCCAGGAGGCAGAGGCTGCAGTGAGCCGAGATCGCGCCACTGCACTCCGGTCTGGCGCCTGGTGACAGAGTGAGACTCTGTCTCAAAAAAAAAAGCAAATAAAAATAAATAAATAAATACTCAGGCAGAGCACGCAGAACGCTGTCTGGCCCACAGGACGCACACAGCGAGGGTCTGTTGGCTGTTGCTACTGCTGTCAAAGTTCAAGCGTGTGACTTGGAAGGAACCCAGTAGACACGTGGAGCCCAGGATGGTAGCACACTTCACCTCAAGTGCTGGTGGCCTGGAGTGCTGTGTTGAGGAGGATTCTGAGATCGAATCTGGACTCAGTAAATAAAGCCTTGCGTAATTAGGGACGTTGACACGGGCAAGGAAGTGAGAATGGGGGTGCGTTTTACTCACTTGCCGTCCCTGATCCAGCCCAAACTTCTGCCTTTACACAAAGAGAACTGATCCCTCAAGAGGGGAAGGGACATGCCCAGGTCAGAGCTGGCATTTGGGCTGGGACTTCTGACTTCATCCAGGGCTCCTGCTGAGGTTCCTTCCACCCTGGGGGAACCGAGGAGCAAGAAAGCATTTTCCAGGGCGCTGTCGGAGTCTCTCCCCCTTGGCACCCACTTCTCTAGTTCAGTAGCTTGCACCAGGCTAATTGAGCTTGGGAATATTTGAAGCAAAATATGGCCCCGTGGAGAGCAGCCGCTTGAATGGCACTTTTTGGGATGATGAATGTGCTTGTTTGGATTTGAATGAGGCGGAATCAGCAGATACGGTATTGCGCTGGAAACCGACGGGGTGGAGAACTCTCCTTTTTTCCCTTGAAAAAGCATGATTTTTTTATATTGCAATTAAACAGTCCTTTGGGCTGATTTTGCTTCTCTACTGCTGACGTTGAAAAATGCCAAACAAAGATAGTGGCTCACTCTCCTTGAGATGTACCTCCAGGGATGGGGAAGCAGCTGCAGCTGTCTCTTGGGAAAATGGGGTGAAAGATGCCAGCTCTGGGGTCAAGGGCTGCTGACACCCTTTGGGAAATGTGGCTTCCCAGCCTGTAGGCACATGGCTTCCAGGCATTTGGGGGGCCCCAGCCCAGCTCTTCCCATGAAGGATCACCAGCCCATGCTGCAAGTTACCTCTTCTACCCTGGAGCCCATGAAAGACCCTATTTGCTAAGGACCCCAAAGACTGTATCTGAGATTCCCCTGCTGGGAACCTAAGGTATTGTGGGTGGGAGCTGGCAAATAGTCCTTATTAGGGGCCACTTCAGTCCTGTGGGGGCCGTCAGCACTTGAGGCTTGCCCAGCATTCAAGTCCCCTTCCATCTGCAGAGGCATTTCAAAGGGGTCCAGATGCAGAACCATACCTCCCACTGTGGAAACTGAGGCAAAGCAGGTGGTCTCCTTTTGTCCAGGCATGGTGGCTCTCACCTAGAATCACAGTGCTTTGGGAGGCCGAGGCAGGTGGATCACTTGAGGCCGGGAGTTCAAGACCAGCCTGGCCAGCATGGTGAAACCCCATATCTATTCAAAATTCAAAAATTAGCTGGGCATGGTGGCAGGCAGCTGTAGTCCCAGCTACTCAGGAGGCTGAGGCACGAGACTCACCTGAACCTGGAAGGCAGAGGTTGCAGTGAGCCCAGACCGCGCCAGGGCACTCCAGCCTGAGCAACAGGAAGAGACTCTGTCTCAAAAACAAAATCAAAAACAAAAAAAAACAGAATAAGTGGTCTCCTCTCTTCTCCCCGAAAGCTGGGACATGGATTCAGCCAGGAACCATGCTGGGACCTTGACTCTGGAAGGCGGGACAGTGCAGAAAGAATCTCTGAGGCAGTGGCAAGAAAGTAAACTGTGGAGGTTAAGAATGTGGGCTCCAGAACCAGCCAGTGAGTGGAATCCTGGCTTTTCTACTTACTGGCTGGAATTCTGGGCAACTTGTTTTGACTTTTATGCCTCAGTGTCCTCATCTATAAAATGAATTAAAACAGAAGAAGCCTTTAGAACATGCCGGGGCCCCATGAGGGCTCCATGAAGATCAGCTGTTGCCGTTATTTGTGATGGTGACAATGACAGATTCCCACAGAGGGAGCCCAGTCTTCTGTGCGACTTGCTTCCATGGTGCGGGGCTGCCAGGCAGAGCCACCATAGTGGCTGGTTCTAAGGTACAGTGGTGACTGAGTCCTCAGTGGCCTGGCCACCCTTGGCTCAAACCAATATCCTTTCAGCTGGAAAGCACCTTTCCTGCTTAAGTTGGTTAAGTCTGTTTCTGTTGCCCTTAACCAAAGACCCTGACTGGTCCACGCAGTAATTAATCCACAGCACGGTTTAGTGGAAGCTTCAGAATCAATTTGTGTGGTCAGGGCTGCCTTGGATTAAGAATGTAATATCTGTTATCTGTCCGATCCTTCACAGGCACCTTCTGTTTTCCACGTGCTCAGTCAGTACTTGTAGATTCACGAATGAGATAGCAGACAAGAGAGCTCGCAGTCACTTAAAAGAACTTTGCCACCAGTGGGTCACATTTCAGCTGAGTGTAACAGAACCCTTAGCAGACCTCAGTTCAAATCCTGTCTCCATCACTTTCTTTGGATGAATTACCCCCGACACCCCACTCCCCACGTTTGTTTCCTTATTGGTAAAGTTAGAAGAATGACAGCCAGAGAATTCCGGAAGAGAATACTGTAATGCAACATCTGGCAATGTTGGTAGGCAGGACAATGGCTGATCTCACTAAAGAATTTGTGGTTCTTTCAGAAGTCAGAGCAGGAAAAGGGCACTGGGTCTTGGGGGCAGGGTGTGTGCCTGAGAGCAGGAGAGACCGTGCTGGGCAGAGGGCCTACTCCACTCCCTCCAGGACAGAAGCATGGCCTCTGTGTCCCTCTTGGCTTTCAGTATGCTCAGGCACTTAGTGGTCAGTCCCAGGACTGAAGTGTTCCTTGGGGCTTGGCACCTGCAGGCTCTCTCAGCCACTGGGCTCCTCTGGGCTTCTTGCAGAAAGAAGGGTGAATGAGCTTCTGTTGGCAAAGCAAATCGTGGTAGTTAGAAGAAATGGTTCCAGCATAGTCAGACCGTCCAGATTAGAAACCAGCAGCACCACCAATTTGCTGTGCGACCTTGAACAAGTTAATTAGCCTCTCTGAGCCATAATTTCCCTATCTGTCCCTTATAGGGTTTTTGTGAGGATTAAACATTTAACACCGAGCCTCCTCCACGTCTCTCCCAGCAATGGAGGAAAGGAAGCTCAGGTGGAGTAGCTGCAGCCAACAACAAGACCTGGCTTGCTCTGGGCTCCAGGGAGAGGCTTGTTGAGATTCACCAGCATCTGGAGAAACCACAGTCCGGCTGCGGTGCCCAAGACGGTGCCTGGTACAAAGACAGTAAGGGCTCCCCAATTGGGAGCTGTAGGTATGACGACTTTGGGCACAGGGCCTCATTCAGAAAGTGGAGGAGTTTAATTACAGGCAAATTGCAAATAATGTGATTCTTTCATTCCTGGAATTGTGACTTCCAGACACCTGCTCCATTCAGGAAAAAAATAGGTTTAAATTGAAAGACGCTTCATCTGCAGTCCTTAATCACCACCTCATTGAAGTGCGGGGTACAAAACGTCTTCTGATGAGGAAGTCATGAGAATGACAGGAAGAGCATGAGAGGGAGGACAGAGCCCTGCGTGGGGAGGGTCGACCTCCTTGACCTGGGGCAAGTGACATCTATGGAAAGTTTAAAAGCATAAAAAGCATAAAAATGCTTATTTGAAAATGTTGAGTGAGAAGAGCAGGATATGAAGTTAGGTGGCCAGATGATCCCAGCTATCTAAAAACAAACAAAATTTCCCTTTCCAAGATGGAACAGCAGGGGCCAGATTAACCCTCCCAGGTAAAACAACAAACACGCCAGACAAAATAAGGAAACAATGGATTTCAGACTTCGAGGACCAGGCAGCGCAGACAGTGGCTCCTGAGGGAGGAGATGTGCACCTTGGATTGCTCCAGCTGCCGGCCTGGGGAGAGGCTGCAGGGCAGGGAGCGGGACCCAGCTGGAGCCTGCCCTCCCTGCGTTGAAGAAACAGTGAAAATCCAGGGAGCCACAGTACTAGAATTCACAGGGCAGGGCAGAGGATCCCAGCAGGGAAAGCTGTCCACAGAGAAAGTTCTGGAAATTTGCAGAGGGCCTCTCTCTTGCCTTCAGCTGAGCACTGATCAATGCCCGAGTGAGAGGAGGTCACCTAAGGCTGCGGAAGAGCTACCCAAAAGGAGCTGGGGGAGTGACGCCTGGACTCACACAAGATGAGAATGGTTTGTCGCAACAGTCATAGATACAAAATTGGCGTTTTTGTATGTGTGTGGAAATTGACAAGCTGATTTCAATTTTTATATGTAAATGCAAAAGGATCTGGAATAGCCAAAACAACTTTGAAAAAGAACAAACTTGGAGGACACACACCACTTGGTTTTAAGACTTATTATAAGGCCACAATAAACAAGATAGTGTGATATTGGTATAAAAATAGACAGATAAATGAAACAGAATGGAGTCCAGTAAAAGACCCATACATTTACAGACAACTGGTTTCTGAGAAAGGTGAAAGGATGCACTTTTCCACAAATGGTGTTGGAACAGTTGTATGACCCAAATGACCAAAAATGAAACTTGATTGTTACCTCGTGTGTAAAAATTAACTTGAGAACAAGCTAAACTCTAAAACTTCTAGAAGAAAACATTGAAGAAAATATTAATGACCTTGGGTTTGGGAAAGATTTATTAAATACAACACAAAATTGCAAATTATAAAAGAAAACAAATCAGTAAGTTGGACTTCGTCAACATTATAAAGGCTTGTTCTTCCAAAGAATATGTTAAGACTGGGCTTGGTGGCTCACGCCTGTAATTCCAGCACTTTGGGAGGCTGAGGTGGGCGGATCGCTTGAAGTCAGAAGTTCAAGACCAGCCTGACCAACATGGCAAAACCCCGTCTCTACTAAAAATGCAAAAATTAGCCCAGCATGGTGATGTGTGCCTGTAGTCCCAGCTACTCAGGAGGCTGAGGAACTAGAATCACTTGAACCCGGGAGGCGGAGGCCGCAGTGAGCCGAGCTCATGGCACTGCTCTCTAGCCTGGGCGACAGAGTAGGACTTTGTCTCCAAACAAACAAACAAACAAAAAAGAATCTGTTAAGAAAATGAAAAAGCAAGCCACAGACTGGAAGAAAATATTTGCAAATTATATACCAACATAATGACGAGTGGTGCACAGCTTTGTGGACATACTAGCAGCCGCTGAATTTTACATTTTAAAAGGATGAAATTTATGGTATGTGAATTATATCTCAATAAAGCTGTAAACAAAAACAGCATATATACCAAAGGACTTGTGTCTAGACTATGTAGAGAACTCTTGCAACTCAGTAAGATTATAAACTCGATTTTTAAACTGAGGAAAAGATTTAAACAGACATTTCACCAAAGAAGATGTATGAATGGCGAATGAACACAAGGGAAGATGCTCCCGATCATCAGGTCACTAAAGGACAGCAGGTTAGAACCACAGGGAGACACTGTTGCACACCTGCCAGGACAGCTCGGATTCACGTTCCATTGCGTCAGCCCCCAGGCAGCACAGTCAGTGTGGCGCACCAGCTCCCAGCATGTGCCTCTCCTCACCTATGATTTCAACCTGGCACCCCAAGTACCCACCTGCCATGTTCAGGATTTCACTCAACCCCATTTGGGCAGGACAGTGTCTGGATCCCAGGCTGGGAGGCGGGGGAAGTGCGGGAGAAAGAGGAAGGGTAAGAAATCACAAAAGAGGCTTTGGTGGATGGTGGCAGCAGTTGTGGTCCAGGGCTTGGGGTAGGGTGGATGGGTCTAGTTCCCAGCAGGCGCCAGCAGTGTCCGGGGAGCTTGGGGGCTGTCTTAGTCCATGCAGGCAGCTATAACAAAATACCGTAGACTGGGTAATTTCTAAACAATACCAATCTATTGCTCACAGTTCTGAAGACTAGAAAGTCCAAGATCAAGATGCTGGCTGGTTTGGGGTCTGGCAAGTGCCCGTTCCTCATGGACAGCAGCTTTTTGCTGTGTCTTCATTGGGTGGAAGGTGCAAGGAAGCCCCCCTGAGGATCTTTTTTTTTCTCTTTAATAGAGACAGGGTTTCACCTTGTTGCCCAGGCTGGTTTCAAACTCCTGGCCTCAAGTGATCGACCTGCCTTGGCCTCCCAAGTCCTGGGATTACAGGCGTGAGCCACTACACCCGGCCCCGAGCATCTTTTTGAGGGCATGAACCCCATTTATGAGGGTGGGGCCCTCATAACTTAATCCCTCTTAATGCTATCCCATTGGGTATTGGGTTCCGGCATATGAATTGGGGGGAACATCAAACATTCAGATCACAGCAGGGGCCAGGAGTATGGGTAAGAATGAGCAAGAATCCGCCAGTGTGAGGGCATGGACTCAGCAAGCCCTGAGAAAGAGCAAAGGGCAGATCTGAGAACTTAGAGGGCAGCCTCAAAAGGACTTGAGGAGTAGCTGGATTTGAGTGGGTGCAGGGGACAGAGAGAAGGACCTGCCAGGGGGTCAGGGTCATGCAATCCACCAAGGCAGAGAGTATGAGGAGCAGGAATATGGAAAGACACCAGCTGCCACGTTCCAGTTGTGCAGTCTGGGTGCCCCTGGGCATCCTGGTGCTTGCCCAGTGGGCCACTGGTCGTGTGTGTCTGAGGGTCAGAGAGTTCCAGGCCTGAGCAGGTAGCATGATGGTCAGCAGAGGGAAGCGTCTGGAAGCTTTGAGAGTGGAGACATTCCCCCGGGAGGCAGAGAATGGGAGCAGAGGAGCCAGGGCCAGGTGCCAGGGGACACCTACATTAAGGGAACACTAGGCTCTAGAAAAGGAAAATGAAACCAAGTGGCTTGTTTTCCTGCCAGCTCCTCCCTGGCTGTGACTTGAGACAGCAGAAGGAAGAGAAGGGGAGTGGGGAGGACTCTGGCCCTGGAATTGGAGGAGACAGGCCTCACAGAGGCGCCAGACAAAGGCGCCCCCTCCGAGGAACCCACCAGCCTGGTTTCCTAATGCTCCAATTGATTTTTTTTTAAAAGAAGTTGGGCCAGATTCCAATCTGTAGTCCATCAGCCCTTCTGCTCTTTCCCTTTTCCCTCACTCACAGACCCAGCAGTTACGGAGCGCCCATCACCAGGCTGCTGGGAGTCCCTGGGGAATGAATCAGACACAATCCCTGTCCTTAGGGTAAACGAAAGGCTGGCAGTGACTACCGCAGGGCTCTCTGGAGGGTCATCTCCAAACCCTTTTCTCCTCTGTTTCCAGGATTTTGTTCTCCCTTAACATAGGTGACCCTCAGCACACGGCCCCAGATCCTCCATCCATGCCCCCATCTCTGGGGAGCATCTCCACCTCAGAGCTTTCAGACACTCCCCTCTACTGCCCAGCACGCTGCTGACTCAGGCCTGGAGGTTTTTTCCTTCTTTTCTTCTCCTTCTCCTCCTCCTTCCTTGTCCTCCTCCTTCCTTCTCCTTCTCCTTCTTTCTCCTTCTCTCCTCCTCCTCCTTCTCCTCCTCCTCCTCCTCCTCCTTCTCCTTCCTTCTCCTTTCTTTTCTTTTTTATTTGATACAGAGTCTCACTCTGTCACCCAGTCTGGAGTGCAGTGGCATGATCTCGGCTCACTGCAACCTCCGCCTCCCGGGTTCAAGCGATTCTCCTGCCTCAGCCTCCTGAGTAGCTGGGCTTGCAGGCGTGCACCACCATGCCTGGTTAATTTTTGTACTTTTTAGTAGAAATGGTGTTTCACCATATTGGACAGGCTGATCTCGAACTCCTGACCTCATGATCCGCCTGTCTCAGCCTCCCAAAGTGCTGGGATTACCACCGCGCCTGGCCTCTTCTTTTTTTTCTTTTTCTTTTTCTTTTTTTTTTTTTTTGAGATAAGGTCTCCTTCTGTCAACCAGGCTGGAGTGCAGTGGTGTGATCACAGCTCACTGCAGCCTCCGCCTCCTGGACTCAAGAAATCTTCCTGCCTCAGCCTCCCAAGTAGCTGGGGCTACAGGCATATGCCACCACACCCAATTTTTTCATTCTTTGTGGAAACAGGGTTTTGTCATGTTGCCTAGGCTGGTCTTGAACTCCTGGGCTCAAGCAATCTTCCCACTTTGGCCTCCTACAATAAAATGGTGGGATTATAGGTGTAAGTGATCACACTCGGCTTCCTGGGGCTTTCTGGCCCTCAGACATGCTCACTGGACAAGCTCCAGGATGCCCAGGGGCACCCAGATTACACATTTGCAAAGTGGAAGCTAGCAAATGTCCACACCTCATAGTCTCTGCCTCTGTAAATGGAAGGCCCTGCCCCCAACTCTCCCCAACCCCCACTCATCCTCACATCTCTCTCTCCCTCTCCCAACAAATCCAGTCATTCAGGGAGTCCCGCTGACAATGCCTGCTGAGTTCTTGGATCTGGCTACGTCTGTCTCCCTAGCACCTGTTCAAGTTCAGGTCCTCATATCTGACTGGTTCCCTTTCACTTCCATCTTTCTTTGGCCTTAAATGTCTCTAGTATGTAGCAGATAGGAGATTTTTAGTTGCAAGTGACATAAACCTAACTCAAATTAGCATATGCAAAAAATGCAATGTGTTGGCTCGCGTAACTAAAAGGCTCAGGCTCACTTCAGGCATGGCTGGATCTAGCAGATAAGCAACGTCAAGAGGACCTGGTCCCTCCGCTTTGCCTTTTTCTTAATCAACATAATCCCCTGGCACACTGTCTCCATGAGCTGGTCTCATTTTTCCCACATCAAGGCCAGGAGGAAGAGAGATTTTTTTTTTTTTTTTTTTTTTTTTTTTTACAAATCCAACCAGAATCCAGTTGTGTTTCATTGACTGTGACTGGGTTGTGTGGTCATTCCTAAGCTAGTCACTGGGGCACGGTGTGTGCAGTACTCTAAGAAGGCACGTCTGCACCATGTGCTCACCCCCAAGGTTGGGCACGGGGTCAGAACCACCTAAACCACGTGGGCTGCAAGTAGGGAAAAGAAGCTTCCTCCAGGAGAATCCATGTCTCTGTTTGGGTAGGCAGGATGGCCATGAAACTGGTGTCAAGAGAAATGGCCAACCCTTCCTTACACAGGAAAGCACTAGCAGAGAACAGGAAGCTGTGAAAGGTTTGTGGAGCAAAAGCAGCATTCACTGAAGTCATTTACACACACATTTTCTTTTCTGCCCAATTGTCATACTATGCAATTGCCATCACACGTCTTTCTTGGGTGTGGGATTAACTCTGTTGTTGGCAATGTTTAATCACATCACTGAACTCGGCTCTGAGACACTCACCTGCACAGCACGCCCTCCTGAGCAAGGCTGCCCTCTCTTACCCTGACACAGCCAGAGCAGAGCTTGCTCTGGGCCCACATTACACTCTGCCTAGCCAGGGCAGTTCTGAGCTGACCCTGGAGCTGACTTCAGGATGAACATAGACACACCCTCAGCCTCGGGTCAGAGCCAAACCCGCCTGGGCTCTAGAAGGCTAAAGCCTTGTTGTGGGTGTTAGGGGAGGGGGTCCCAAGGTCTGACCCTCTTCCTGCCACGCAGATCCCTTGAGAGTGAGGGGCCTAACAGGGGAATGGGTTGAGTGTGCATCAAGAAATGGCCCTGGTGAATGCTTGCAGGGGTCCGCTGGGAGCCTCTTCCAATCAGGATCTCCATCCCCTACGCCAGGATTACCTGTGCCCCTTCCTTGATAAACAGGACCCACCATCGCGGAAAAAGCTTCTCCTAGGGAATGAACCCCATTTATGAGGATTGTCAAGGCTTCTCTTTAAAGTACTGGGCCTGATCAAGGGTGTCAGGTGCAGGAAGGCTCGTCTGAATGCTATTTATTGAAGAAGTGTGACCACCTAGGTTTTGACAAAAAGAGAAAAAGCAGGACATGGGTTCTGAGTGTTTAAAGGACACAATTCCTGAGTGATCCTTGTGGGCGAGTCCGGAAAAAGTCATCGGTCCTCGGGCGCCCCCTGCTGGTCATAGTCAAAAACGGCGTCCCCAGAGCTCAGGCCTGCTGGACAGATAGAGCAGCTTGAGAGCCTGTGCAGATCTGCTCTGCTCTTTAGCCTGGGGACCTCCATGCTGGCCAGCATTCCTTGGGGGCATGGTCAGGTGGCAGCCCAGAGGAGAGGTCAGGTCCTGCAGCCTCTGACGGCACCCAGATGTGGTACACAGAAATATGTCCATGACATTTTCTCTTCTCCCTCTTGGCGTCAGGCTCCAAGGCTTGGAGACTTGGCCCACCACGAAACGACTAGAACTTTCTGGGCAAATCCCTTCACTTCCTCAAGGTGCTGCTTGCCCCTGTGAGATAGGGTGGAAGTGCTTGCTGACTTCACTGGTAGCCTATGATCGTCAGAGAAGAACACAATTTACAAAGTGCTTCTGTGTGTCACTCGAGACGGTGCCCACCCAGGTGCCCTGCAAAAGCCATGCATGTCTTCAACGCATTGGCTGTGGCTCAGAGAGAAGGTGCACTGTAGACCAGCCAGGAAGGGGCAGGAGTTCTTGCAAGCTCTTTTCCCAGCTCAGCCCTGACCGCCCTGGGACAAGGAGGATGGGTGTGTGTGTGTGTGCGTGTGTGTGTGTGTTCATTAACAATAGGGAACTCTGCAGCCCCGTGGCAGCAACCTCTCCAGGTGCCCTGAACTTTTCTCTGTGACATACTCTGGGCTTCAGGAGTGGATGCTGAGGGACTTGAGGTGGCAGAGGTCTATCCATCTGTCCATCCCAAACCTGTGGGCACTGCCAGCCTTTTATAGCTTCTACCATTTCTCTGCCCACCCCAACCTCACCCTCCCATCTCACCCTGCCCAGACCCTCATGGGCTCCCTGCGAGACCAAGACTCCAGCCTCCTGGCCACGGCTCTGCCCAGGCTTATCTCCTGCACGCTGCTGCAGAGAGATCCCATTCCCAGTCACAGCTCGCTTCTCTGCTAAAGACCGACAATCCTTCCCCACAACCAAAGGAGCCTAGTCTCTAGATGTGCCCTCCTCCACTCTCTGCCCCCCAGGCTGTGCCCTCTGGCTCCTGGCTGCCAGGCCAACCACACTTCCTGTCCTTTGCTCTGTCACCACTTGGGCTCCAGCTCCTAGAAAAACAGAAATATAATGAGAGACACAAATTCAAGTCACATAGCATAAGTAATTTTGCATCTTGTAGTAGCCATATTTTTAACAATGGAAAAGAAACAGGTGAAGTTAATTCCATAATATTTTTAATCAAATATTTCCAAAATATTACCTTTTCAATATGTATTACTATTGAAATGTGAGTTATCTTGATAATTCTGATATTGATTACATATCAAAATTAAGACAACTCACATTTTTTATACCAAATCTTTAAAATTCAGTGTATATACAGCACATTTCAATTCAGACTAGCCACATTTCAAGAAACCAAAACCACACATGGTTAGTGGTGACTTTCTCAGACAGTACAGTTCTAGAACCTTCTCTGGCTGTTCCAGCCCTGCCCGCTTCTCCCTTCTCCCTGCAGATGGTTTAGGGTGCTTTCCGCTTGTTTCTTGGGTTTCTGACATGGCCATGAGGATGATTCAGCCAATTCCAGAATCCCAGCCTGTCTGAAGACGTAAGCTAGAGCTGGGAAAGTCTTTCCAGGCTCCATGATGAGTATTTATTAAGCTGCATGGGTTCAGTTTTAAAGATGGTTCCATATTCTGAGATTAGTTTCTTTCCAACACTGGGTATTAATTTTTATTAATACATCACTTTTTAATTTTATTTTTGACATGGTGGGAGAGAATCACAGTTGCTTTTAATGGCGAAATTAAAAGGTGGCAACCTTATGAACCAGATATTAAAAAAGAAAAAGAAAACCCAAATCCTAGCATGTGAAACCAAGAAAGTGGCAACTCCTGGGCCCCACTGTCTGCCATGGGAATTTTCCTAAAATGAAGATTTGATGATGTTGCTCCTGGGGCCGCACCATTACCTCAGGAGGGTGCAGAGCCAAAGAGACCAAGAGGGCGCTTACCAGCCATCATATACATAATTCTCCAGGAAGAACGCATTGCTGCAGCCCTCCCCCAGCCTCCCTCCTTGAGGCCAAGCTGCTTCAGGCCTCCTCTGGCTCGTGCCAGCCTCTGCCTATCACTGGCCAACTCCTCCTCACCCATGTCCCAGCTGAGCTGGAATGCCACCTCCTCCAGAAAGCCTCTCTGACCTCCAAGCAGGGTCAGCCCCTTCTTAGGCTTCTGCAGCTGCATGGTTCCCTCTGTCTTGCCTGTCATAATTGTCTGCAGCCGGCTCTGCCACCCCACCAGAGTGTGAGCCCCTGTCCCCAGCGCCTGCACAGAGCTTGCACCCAGGGAGGGCTCAGCCTTGGTGAGAGTTGGGACAAAGGAAGCATCAGTCCTCCAGAACCCAGCCAGGAGGATGCCTGCTGGAAGGAGGCCAGGACCGGCTGTCTATGTGATCCATGGGGGCTGTGGCTGGAGGTGCCCCTCCTGGTGGAGCTGTCTCTGGGCCCATCCCCTCACACCGAGGTGGGAGTGCCGTGTGGCACTGGGCCGCCCCAGAAGACACTGAAGGGGCCCTTCCCACGTGACCATTAAGGCAGAGCCTGGGATGCAGCAGCAGCAGAGCCAGTGGCTGCCATCTTCCTTTCCTCTTCCCCAGGGATTTTCAATCAGCTGTATTGAGGCATCATTCACATACAGTAAAATTCACTTAACACCGTTTGAGAAGTTTAGACAAAGCGTTTCCATCACCCCACAAAATACAGAGCATTTCTATCACCCCAGATTCCCTCAGACCCTCTGCAGTTGACTCCTTTCCCTGCTCCCCACCCTGGCCACACTGGTCTCTCCATCTCTAGCCCTGTGGTTTGTCTCTTTCAGGATGTCATAGACGTGGCGTCTTGCTGCACGCAGCTTCCGAGCCTGCTTCTTTCACTCCGCACCATGCTTTTGAGCTTCACTGCTGTTGTGCTTGCGGGGAGCTTCCTCCCTTCCGTTGCCATTGTCGAGCTGATCCCGTTGTCAGGATATACCCAGTTTATCCACCCCCAGTGGAGGGACCACCCCTTCATTTTAAGGAAGAACAATCACAGGTCCTAAATAACTGTGGATAATGTGGTCCTAGGAGAGAAAGAGGTGGCAGGAGCCCCTTCCAGAGGGGACAGTCAGGACCGTCTCTAACCAAAGTCTTCTCTAACCAGGTTACTGTCCCTGCCTCCCAGCGGGGCAGTAGAAGTGATTTTCTCCTGGCTGTATTCCCAGATCTATCTGATCAAGAGCCTTCCCCACTCAAAGTCTTTTGAGCAGTGCATTCATTTCATTTCTCCCGTGTGGATGCTCTTTTTCTCGATGGGCGGTATCAAAGGTTATTCAAAAGCCATATTTACACTCCTGAATTATGCCTGCCCTTCCTGAGCCAGGCAGAAGAGGCAGCTACAAGGGTCTTGCCTTTGCCTGGGGGCGTTGGAACCATGTGGAACAAAGGAGCCAGGTGGGAGGTGACAGAGAGCTCTGGCTGTGGCTCTGGCCAGCTGTGCCCGCAACCAGAGCCTTCGCCTCTAGGGCCCCAGTTCCTGGAGTCTGAGTAAGAGAGACTCTGACAGTTCTTAAAGAGCTATGGGCAAAGCTAGCTCCCTGAAGACCTTAGTTCAAGTCCCAACTCTGGACTAACCATGGGGCCCTGGCCAAGTTGTTAAGCTCCTCTGGACTTACTTTCCTCATCTATAAACTGGGGCCATGAAGATGTTCCTTAGGCAGAAAAACCGAAAAGTCCCCCATACCCTCTGCCCTTTCTCCTGTTTCTGAACATTATTTAAATGGTCCTGATCTGCATCAACCTCCCGAGCTCCCAGGCATTGGATGAGCGTCCCCAGGCCTGTACCCTTCTAGGGATTAGGGAGCCGATACCCCTAAAGTCCAATGTTTAGATTAATGCTCTGTTAACAAGAATGCCCCCTCTATTGATTCATCTTGCCTGCATCTCAACTCCCTTCCCCCTCCTGAGTCCTGCACGCATGACCCTGAGCAAGCTGATTCCCCTCCCTATGCCTCCGTTTTCTCCTCGGTAAAGAAGGGGCAAGAATAGCACCGATGCACATAGGGTTGCTGTCAGGACGAAATCAGAGGTCTATGAAAGATGGGAAGTGTTTCAAACCCTGCCTCTCACAAGATCAGCACTCAACATGAGCTTGCAGTGATGATGATGATGAAGATGGGTTTGTCCTGCAGCCCCACGGGATCCAAGGTCGTGCCTGCTGCATCATGCAAATACTTACACTGGTGTTCCCGAGCAGGCGGGGTTGGAGGACCTCCCTCTCCACTGTGCAACTCCGCCTCCAGCCCTCACAGCCCCCAGGGGAAGCCTCTGAAAGGCCTCCTCGCCTGTATGGCTAGTCTCAGCCTCCGCTGGGAATGGTGGGTCTTGGTGATGACATCAGCCCTTTCAGAATCCAAACAGCTTTGTCATGTTTCTAAGAGTTCCAGACTCCACTGACAAAACATGTTCTGAGCATGTGCTCCTTCGATGTTGTCTCTGCTTTGTTCTGGACAGCACTGCGGCTTCATTTCTTTCCAAATGCGTACCTGAATCTCCATTCAAATGTATTTTCTATGATGCCACATTTATTGTTACTCCCTGCTTTCAGAATAGATTTTCAGTGCACTTTTCAAATGGTCAAAAGCTGTTTGCTTTTGAGTGAAGGCCTCCTTCCCCTGGGGATCCCAGAACAATTTCTGGAAAGCTGCTGAGGAGGCATCTTGAGCTGGGCTCGGGAATAAGAGACCTTGTTAAAGCGCTGTGTTGGGACAAGAGTTTCATAAGTACTCTTGCCCCTGCACCCAGGGGACACCTCATCTTTTCCTGCAACACACTTGCAGGAGCCGTGCCTTTGCATGAAGCTCCCCTGTGGGTGCTTTGGCCTGGGGCCTTCCTCCTGCCTGCGGTTTCTCATGTCCAGCCTTGGACCAGCACCATGTGAGGGCCGGAGCTGGGCCTCTACAAGGGTAATCACGTTGACAGCAGCCAGAGACAGATTGCTAGGCAGAAGGGTTGGGTCCTCAGTGAAACCTGACCCTCAAGTGAAAGACAGCTTAAAGCCTGAAAACTGGGCTGCCAGTTCTAGGCAGAGTCCGTGACCCAGACCACGAACTTCCTTGATGCCTTTTAGTCAGTCCAATGGTGCTTCTTCCAGGCCTGCCCATGGACCAATCAGCAGGCACTCCCCCATTCTGAGCCCATAAAAACCCCCAACTGAGTCACACCTTGGGACTACCTGCCTTCAGGCAGGGGCTACCTACTTCAGATCCCCTCCCGTGTTGAGAGCTGTTCTGTCACTTAGTAAAACTCTTCTCCACCTTGCTCACTCGCCAGTTGTCCACATAGCCCTCACTCTTCTTGGATGTGGGACAGAAACCCAGGACCCGCTAACAGTGGTGGGAAAGGAGTTGTAACACTGTAGCCTTCCCGCCTCTGCCGGCTCAGGGTAACCACCCCACATGATGGCAGCGGGGCCAGGCCAGCCCAGGAGCCCTGGGCCAGAGTGGGGCAGAGGGACCAAATAAGCTGTGACATGCCACTGTTTGCCAAAGGATGCGGATGGCAGGAACGAACAGGCTGTTACACAAATAAGCCATAACACACCCCCTGTTTAACACGCCCCTCATAACACCCACCACCGTTCGCTGCTGCGCTGCAGGGGTGGGAAGGAGAGAGAGCTGTAACAGTCCTTGGGGTTCAGGCCTCCAGACTCCCCAGGTAAGAGCCATATCCCTTGGGACTCCACGTTGCTGATGTCTGCAAGTTTTCAGGCACTGCTGTGTCTCCCTTGTCTAGTCACCGGCCCCAAGGCGGACGCTGTTCAAGGTGGCGTGCCAGGACCAGTTGCAGGCTGAGTGCAGAGCCAGGGGCATGGTTTCTGGGCCTGCAGCGGGAGCCGAGCAGGGCCCACCGGACCGGGTGGGCAGAGGGAGTCTAGCAGCCAGCCAGAGCCCAGTGAAGCCCGAGCAGAGGCACCACTGGCCACACAGGTTTCCAGCTGGAAGAGTCCTGTGTCAGTGTGACTCACTGGGCCTTCCACACCTGGGCAAGGGGTTTTCATGCTTCACTGCTGCCCCAACCCTTCATTTTCTGCCCTGTCTGGGAGTTCACCTTTCAGAGCTGCCTTCTCTTGAGTGGAGCCATGTTCCTGAGATGCATGTCAGAGCAGAAAGATTCAGCCTTCTTGTCTTGTTTGTTTTTGCTTTGTTTTGTTTTTACCACATGAGGAAACTAAAGCCCAGAGAGGGAAAGGGACCTGTCCCAGGCCACACAGCTATTTGGGGATCAAATTAAATCCAGAACACCAGGCCAGTAAGGCCAGACAAACCCTCAGCATGCTCAGCACAAGCACCTGGTGAGTTCTTGTATAATCCCGTTAGGTCACTGTTACTTCTGCCCAACATTTTATATAAATATTTGGGGTCAGCTGTAAAGCTTTTTCAAATTTAAAAGCACTCCAGTATCTTACTTATTTTAGCAAAATCTGGTTCCAGTCGCTGTTCATAAAACTGTGATTTAACAAAAAGCTTTTATTACAAAAATAAATTTCAGTAATAACTGCTCAACCAGACACTTTGCAATTAAAAATAAAACTGCACAGTAAAGAGAAATGCAATTCACAATAAACTAAGTTGTTCCTTCTCTCCCCACTCCACCCGCCTGAGCTCCATAACATTGCTACTGGATTTCAAACCATTTGCTGGCATTAGTCTGTTTAGTACTGCTCAGTTCTCCAAATAGTTGGACAAATTCATATTTTTAGCTTAGGATTAATCCCCTAAGAGATAGTCACATGTCCTTTCAGTCCTCAGCTTCAAACTCTACCAAGAATCAGCCACCTAGTATGTCTCTTTGCTTAACGTGATCTTGAATTTTGATCTTGTCACTATCTACGATCAAAGCTCAGAGGAAAAGAACCCTATTGTATTAGACCAGGCTGTCATAACAAAATAGCTTAGACTGGGTGGTTTAAACAACTGATATTTATTTTCTGGCATTTCAGGAGGCTGGCAGTTTGAGATCAGAGTGCCAGCATGGTTGGGCTCTGCTGAGGGCTCTCTTATGGGTTGCAGACAGTCACCTTCTTGCTGTGTCCTCACTGGCAGAGAGAGAGAGAGAGGGAGAAAGAGAGAGGGAAAGAAACAGAGAGAGAGAAAGCGTGAGCTCTGCTGTCTCTTCTCATAAGGGCGCCAAGCCCACTATGAGGGCCCTACACTCATAACCTCATCTAATCCTAAGAACTTCCCAAAGGCCCCTTCTCCAAACACCATCGCATTGTGGGTGAGGCCTTCAACATATGAGTAGAAGGACATACTCAGTTCCTAGCACCCATCTACCTGAAGCAACTGGCTGATTATTTGCACAGAGCTCATGAACAGTTTTACACTTAGGATCGTACTAGTGGAAATAGGTTTTCCTCTTGCATTTCTCCAAAAAGATATTTTTTCTCCAAGCAATGTCCCCTCTCATGTGCCAGTAAGAACCATTGAAAAGGAGTAAAGTATGTTTAAATATCATTCGTTCAAAGTAAATGGAAGGGTTGATTGCTGTTCACAGTTCTGGAACTGCTTTCTTCAGCTGCAGAGCCTCTGAACTAGCAGGAGATTGCAGGGATCTCTGATGATTCCCACCTGGTTATTACTGTATTCATTCCCGCTCTGCTAACCTTTCTGTAGTTTATGGGTGAAACAGCTCTTGTAGTGAAGAAAGTCAGCAAATGCTTTTGATCATAAGTACAGATAATACCCATCCCACAGACTCTGTTTTGTGGGCTTTTTCTATATATGTTGACACAGCTAAACTTTGCTTCTGCAGCATATACATAAATATTATCCAAGATGACTGGCATATGGTACTGGTATGTGCCTTTTAAGAAAATCTCCAACTGAATCCAGTATTTCCCATGTGGCACCTGATACACTGTGGGCGTGGGATATTTATAGAGCAGTAATAATGATATTTGAAAACACTGTAATGTCTAAAGGCTCCATTTCCCTGACAGTCTCATCTAGAAGGCTGCATTTCTCAGAAATAAGCTGTTGCTGGCCATTCACGGTGATTGCTGGAATGCTCAGCATGGCTGGGACTCACAGAACAGCTGCATTAAGCATTATTACCTCTGACCACTTCAGGAGGAAAGCCACCTTCTCCTGCAGAAGGATATAGTTGCAGGTAAGGAGTTGTCACCTAACCTGGCTTTCTAATGCTTTTGCCCTTCACAGAATTAGGTTTTCTGAGCATTTCTCCTTAATGACCTTTGTCGTGCCTCAGGCTACATATGGCAGTTCATGAAATTGTGGAGTCAACGACTCTTAGAATTAGAGGACATGTGAGCTGGGAGTTAACCTGGTTACTGTTTTAACCAAGCTGTCCCCCTTTTTAAATTTGAGACAGGATGTCTCTCTGTCACCCAGGCTAGAGTTCACTGGCACGATCATAGCTCACTGCAGCCTAGACCTCCCAGCCTCAAGCGATCCTCCTGCTTCAGCTTCCTGAGTAGCTGGGACTGTAGGTGCATATCATCATGCCCAGCCATCTTTTTTTTTTTTTAAAGAAATGGGGTCTCACTGTGTTGCTCAGGTTGGTCTCAAACTCTTGGGCTCAAGCAATCCTCTCACCTTGGCCTCCCAAAGTGCTGGGATTACAGGTGTGAGCCACCATGCCTAGCCTCTCCCTTTTTTAAAACCAGTGAGGACATTAGTTTGGTGACAGAGGTGGGACTGAGGTCTTTTTGTTTTTATCCTGGGGCTTACTCCATTGTACCTGGCTTGTTTCTGTAGCTAATGTAATACGTCTTACTGGCTCCAGCCCTATTCTATTTAATTAACTGTATGTTACTAAAAAGCCCACCTGAGTGATAACTCCCACTTTTATGTGTCAACTACATGCAGGTCCTCTACCAGGTCCAGTTGGATTGTGTCATTTAATTTCTACCAGCCCCTTATGAGGTAGGCATTACCATCTCCATTTTGTATATGGGGAAACTAGGGCTCAGAGAGCTTGAGTGTCTTGCCCAAAACCCATCACTAATAATTGGCCAAGTCAGGGCCTGAACCTGGGGCTATCTGACCCTGCAGTCCATGCTCCTGCCATCAGACTTGGAGAAAAGTTGAAACTAGAGACAGTCCTTCCACACGAGCAGGAAAAGTTATTTTACTGGCCAGGCCAAAGGTATGGACATTGGACACACATCTTAATGTCCAATGTCCAACAGCCTGAGTTCCATCACAAGTTAGCCAGTGACCACCTACCATGTGCCCGCCTTGGGGGACCCAGAGGTGAATGGGGCATGGCTCCTGACTTGGAGGAACACTCCGGCTACGTGGAAGACAGATGTGTAAACAGATGACAATAGCACCCTGTGATCCAGGGTAGACAGAAGGATAGTCAGATGCTGTAACCTTAATCCTAGAGGCTGGGGATAGCCCCTGAAGGTGCTGATGTAGGGGCTGGGTCTGGAAGGAGGAAGAGGAGTGGGTCAGCTGAAGAGGGGGCTGGGAGGGGAGGAAGGCCTCCTCGGCAGAGGGACCTGCATGTTTCATGGCAGAGAAGCAGGAGAGGGCCCAGGGAAGCCGGAGGGGCGAGAGTGGGGAGAACCTAGGTCAGAGCGGTCATGGAGACCAGATGACAGAGGCTATGGGTGTACTGCTAAAGTCAGGGGTAGACCCTACCCAGGAGGCTAGGGATGTCCTGAGGGTCTTGGGTAAGGAGGGTTGTCTGACCTTGGACAGATATGCAATTCAGCGTAGATGGAGGAGTCGGGGAGGAGGCCAGACTGAGGGCAAGGTGCCTGAACCAAGGTGAGGATGGCCATGGGAAGAGAGAAGGAATAGACTGCCTGTGGGGAGGGAGGGGAACCAAGGATGACTCCCAGGTTTCAAACCAGCACAGAAGGGTGGTTGGTGGTCCTGGGCAAGGCTGATATGCTGCTGAGAGCTAGGTGACACCATGAGGGGGATAAAGCACCCCACAAGGGAGCTAGGGAACCCCACAGGAGGCTAAGGGATCCCATGAGGAAGCTACAAGGCTACGAGGGAGCTAGCAAACCCCACAAGGGAGCTAGGGGACCCCATGAGGGAGCTAGGTGACCCCACAAGGGGGCTAGGGGACCCCACAAGGGAGCTAGGGGACCCCTCGAGGGGGCTAGGTGACCCCACAAGGGAGCTGGGGGACCCCACAAGGGGGCTAGGTGATCCCATGAGGGAGCCAGGTAACTCCAGGAGTGGGCTAGGTAACCCCAAGATGGGGTGGAGGCCCTGCTGCAGGGCCCAGCTGGGAGTTTGAAGGTCGCTGGAGAGCTCCGCTGAAGCAGAAATCCTCGTGCGCTCAGGAGTCGGGGAAGGCCCCTCTCCCTCGTGGCTGGTCTGTTTCCGATCTCCATGGTCTGCAAAATGCCACATGGCTGGTCTTTCTAAAGATCTTGCTGATAAACAGTGTGTAGTAAGCAGGACACCTGGAGTGTGCTGGTGCGTGTCAGGTGCATCCACGTGCCTCTCTGTGCTGTACAACCACCTCTAAAGGTGAGCGCTGCCCTTCCCACCAGCCTGGGAGAGGCTAGGGAGCCTGCCTGAGTGGCTGTGCTGGAATCTGAACCCACAACTGTCCGACCCTGGATCTGTGTGTGCCGAGCAGGGAGGCCCAGGGGCCCCAGGAGACTCTCATAAGTCCTGTCCAGGCAGAAAAGCACTGTTGCTGTTGGGCCACAGAGGTTTCAATGGATGCACCAGATGCTTGATTCAGCCCTGACGTACCAGGTGCTAGGCTGGTTGGGCTTGGGGCCAGCACATGTAGCTACCCTCAAGGAACTTATAGCATGAAAGGCAATCTTAGAGAAGTTTTCAGAAATCTGCTGTTACGTGATTTAGAACCTTAGGAGCGGTGACTCCCCAGACAACCTTCCAGTAGCTGGTAGAATGCTGCCTTTGTGCAGAAACGTGCCCCAGGCAGATGCTCTGTTCTGCTGCAGCATCTCTGCCGTCTGGCCATGCACACGTCTGCCCGCCCACGCCACTGCTGACAACAGGATGTGACAGATCTATGCTGGAAGGAATGTGAGACCGTCGCATCCAAGAGGAGACTAGGCGCTCATGGTGGGGGCTGCTCCGCTCTTCCCGCTGGCCCCCCGGTGCTGCAGCGTGGGGACTTCTATCTGCAGCCGGCCGTGTCACTCCTTTCTAACCCGGCCTGGCAGGTGCTTTTGCTGAGGGGGCGTAGGATGAGGGTCTGCGTGCAACGTGGATTCATTTTTTTGGCAGGAGATTGATGAGATGTTTGAGGGTGACTGGACGCACTACCTGGCCGCCTTCAGGAAAGGATCAAGCTGGTGGAAACCAATTCAGTCACTCCGACTTAGCAAAAGGTGTCTTGAGGCCTTTCCCTTCCTTTTTGCATCACTTCTGGAGTCTTAAATCCTAAATTACTTTTCATTTGAAACAGGTTTATTTTTAACGTGTTGGCCCATTGTCATTTCAGAAACTTTACTCACCGTTGCATCGGCGGAGTTTGCCAGCTTCCTTCCACCTGCAGCTTTGGACTGCAGAAGATCTCGTGTGTTGCAAACCGCCAGTTTTTGTTTTTAGAAGGACGGGTTTAATGTTCAGACTTTATCTAATTATGGATAATTATGATGTCTTGCTGAGAAATCACAGTGGGATGTGGGCTATGCAGAATAAGACAAACTGACAAACACACTTCCCGCCTGGTCGATTTTGAATCTAAATAGTCATATTTAGATTTCAGTAATGGCGTGGAACATGAAGCATTCTCTCATGCTGCGTGTGTGTGTGTGTGGCAGGCAGGGGAGGGCAGGGGGACTGTCACTAAAATGAATACTAAGCAAAAAAGTCCTTTACTATCAGTGCAAGTGGAGGTGGTTAATAATCTAAAAGGAGGTAAGAAAAGGAGAAATACACAAACGAAAGGACTAAAAAACCCTGAAAATGAGGCTTTGTTTGTAACATGAGCAAAAAAGAACGTCAGTCCTTCATTAAACGCTGCAATTGGCAGTGTTGCAGGCCCCTGGCTCTTATCCCTTACTGCAGCAAATATCGATCAGGTGCCCACTATGTGCCAGATTCCACACGGGCCAATCTTTTAAAATCAGTAAACACTCCTACATTTCAAATTCTATTGTACATATTACAATCACTGATGGATGACACCGTTTTTTTAAAAAAAACAAAACTATAAGCCTTAGGTCTGTAAAGGTTAGTATGCTTTTGTACTCAGTGACTCCAATCCCGAAGCAAATCCTGGTTGGGTGGTTGTAAAATACAGTGGAAGAATGTATCGTGTGGAGGAAACCTTTGGCTGTGTGTTTCTGATGTGGACCACACACTTTCAAGAACCAGGGTCAAATACAAGAGGGGCCCAGCCGGACAGATGAAGTGAGAGGGCCAGGGCTGTGACTGGGAGCAGGCAAGAACCTGGGTGGTCAAGATGGGTCAGGGAGTCAGTGAGCCTAGGATCAAACTGGAACAGGGCGTGCAAGCAGGGCGATAGGCTAGAGGCAGAGACACAGATGAGCGAGCTGGAGATAGTCAGCTTTACAAGCAGCTTCCAGAGCCTCTGTAGACGACAGACTGAGCTCTGTTCAAACCCCATGGTGAAGCCTGACTCACAGCTCTGCCACTTCCCAGCCGTGTGACCCTGGGCTTGTTACTCAGTTTCTCTGTGCCTCAGTTCCTCGTCTGTAAAAAGAGCCATTTCTTCTCGGCCTGTTGTGAGGACTCAATGAGTTACACCATTTAAAGTGCATGGCAAAGCACTCATTCAGTGTCAGCATTGTGATTCAGAGGAGTGAGGTGGGTATTTTTCATCTCTTACCTACCCAGCATCCAAATGTCTTTCCTCCTGCAGGGGTCTCTGTGGGAGGCAGGGCTTACCCTGCATGAAGGAGACAGAAGGTGGCCCTGGGGGAGGCTTAGGACTCCTGAGGGAGTGAGACAAAGGTGCTAGGACCCCTCTTGGAGACGGTTTGCCGGGCTGGTGGCCACATGGGGAAGGGTGGCTGGCCAGTGAGGTGGGACAGCAGCCTCTTCCTATGCTAACTTGGCATGACCACCCTGGCTCCTGCCCGCTGCTCTTCCAATAAATCCCATTTCTGCTGCATCGCCAAAGGCTGCCCTGTGGAATGCAACCAAGAGCTCCAAGTAGGGCCATGCTCAACACTGCTGTCCTACACCACTGCCCTTTGGAATGCCCTCAGACCAGCGAGAGGGGTCAGCTCAGAAGACAGGCCTAAATTCCTCCACAGACTGGAGAATGGCCCCAGACCCCGCAGAAAGACCCCAAGGCAGAAATTCCACATGGGAGCTCCTTGAATGACAGCCAAGCCATCTGGAAGGGCCAGAGCATCTGACAGGTCTTAGGAGGGCGAGACCAGCAGAAACCACACACGACACCTCTGGACTCAGAGACGGTGGGGGGCTGGCAGGCTGCGGGGCAGAGGAGGTGGCCCGGAACCCAAGGCAGGGTCTTTTTGGTTTCTAATCCTCAATTACTGTTTTTCTGCCAACTGCTTTCCTCGCAGGGAGCATGAGATTTTTCTTCAAGTGGGGCCAGGGTGTGTTTATCAGCTTGTTGTAAATTACATGGTAAACACTGATCCCCCTGGTTGAGGCAGCCACTGAGTCTCTTTGTCAGATTAATAAGATTACAACAATCTGGGCAGACTTTCAAGTGTTTACTTTCTAAACCTCACTTAGAGGGTGATAGTTGCATAGTCCCCGGCCCGCCTGCATTCCAGGTAGTTGGGTCCTTTCTGTTCCAAGTGCTTATTTCTCCACATGCAACAAGAGAAAAGGTCATTAACCCTCAGCCTCTGACAGTTTATCCTCACATACCCTATTGCCCGTTTTCTAGTCAATAACTTAGTGTTTCTTTTAACACCTACACGCTCCTTGGCCTTGTCTCACAGACTTGTTTTCAAAGCGAAACCTTTACAGTGAATCAGTTCTTCAACACTTCAAAAGCATTTTGGCAGATGGACCGCCCTTCTCTGTAACTAAATGCATTTCAGCAAAATTTACTGAAAGTGAAATTCTCTAGCATCCTGTTGACTTGTGTTATTGCCGTATGGATGGTACAGCTCCCTGGCAAAAACAGGCCACTTGCACCCCTTGGTGGCGTGAGGGGTGGGTGATGGCTTACAGCGAGGCACAGCCCAGGGTGGTAGCTGGGGACAGCTCTGCTTGCTAATCTTCAGAACTGCCCATCACATGTCTCCCCTCTGGATTCGCCGGACTGCCCTGTGGCGAGAGTGCTGTGAGCATGGTGGGAATAGAAAGATGACTCAGAATCTCTCTGCCTTCAGAGGGCTTGCAGCCTGGCTGGGGCTGCAGGGTCCTCCCACCTCCCGAGCACATGGGCACCTGGAACGTTCACCCTCGGGCCCAGTCTACCTTCCTGACCGCTGGTCCTGCCACGACCTCCCAGGTGCATCCCACCCCACGCCCATTCTCATTCCCCTAATCCACAGCCCCAGAAGCTTGGATCCTTGGTCTGATGTTCCAGTTTCCTGACTCCCAAAAGCCACCTCACCCCTCTGGCCCTTACTGACCAGCTAATGCAGTTTCCTTGACCTGTCATGCCCTTCCCCACCCCAATCTTCCAGATCCAAGAACAGGGCTGTTCTTCTGGAGCTCATCCCTAAGCCCTTGATTCCCCCACACCCCACAGCTCCCAGGTTGTTCCCCTCCTGGGTTGAGACTTGACTGCCTGCCTGTCTGAGTCCTCCATGAGGCTATGGGCTCTTTTGAGGCATTTCAAACTCATCTTTCTAACCTCCATGCTGAGCTTAAGATGTAGCAGATATTGGGAATTTAGTAAATGTTAAATGAGTGAATGGATAAATGAACAAAAATATGAATGAATGAATATGGTGATAGAGATACAAATAATAATTACTTTATCCAAGGCCTTTCAGTTTACAAACATTTCATGCCCATTAGTTTGTATGATCCTCATACCTTGGAAATCTTGTTACCGTGACCTGAATTTCACAAAGGGGATAAATTAGAATAACATAACCACTCTCATGTCTGAAGAGGAATGTAAATATGCTCTGCTACTCCTAGGACAACTGTACAAGGGAGGCAGTCATCTTTCACAGTTGGGAACTAAGTCTCAAAACCTTGTCTAAAGCCTGAGCCAGGATTGGAACCCACATCTTGGGACTCTAAAGCCTTTGTTTATTCTCTGATACCTGTTGGCAGACAGGAGGATGGAACCTGTCCCAGCTGGACAAAGGGGGTTCAAGCAGAATCTTGAAGGACTAAAGTGAAGATCAAGTGAGGGGCAGATGGGCTGGCCAGTGGGATGGACATGGGAGAGAAGGGGAGGGGCTGGGGACCTGAGAGGTGGTGTGAGGTGTGGGCAGTGAGTGGGAAGTGACCCATGTCAGTGGCCAGCAGGGACCAGGCCATGACAGGCTTCATAGCCTCTAGGGGTGAGGCACTGAATTTTGCCCACAGTGGTTCCCCTGTGGAAGGGGAATGCAGCACAGGGGCCTTGGGAATGTTCTTCTGTGTCAGGGAGGAAGAAGCTGGAGGCAAGAAGACCAGTTACTGGATGTGGCTATACTTTGGACTAGCCTTAAGGGGACTGAAGGATATAGCAAAGTTCTTCCTCAATGAAGCATATTCTAGCTTACTGCTTTCTAGCATTAAGAAGACTGATTCCATTTGCTTCTTAGCAGACATGCTCAGGCAGGCCCAGGCATGTCTTAACTTGTAACGCATACCTTTCCTTATTTAAGTAAGTCAAGTCTTTTCTAAGTAACTTTCTCTTTTTGTTCTTTCCTGTTCCTTATCTATTTAAAAAAGTTTTAAAGTATTAGCCACTCAAGTCTAGTTTAGACTGTGAAGTCCAGCTCCAGCCAACAGATGCAAAACATGCAATAAAGACTCAGCCACGTAAAAGATAAATATTTCTGCCTTTCCTTTGTTCATTGCACTCTCATAGCAAGACTGCTGACAAGTAGTGCCCTTTCTGCAGAAAGTAAAATTGCCTTGCTAAGAAAACTTAGAGTCTAAGTGCTAATTCTTCTTAGCGACACCAGAGAATAAGCATTTACTTCCAACAGTGACCTACTGTGGGTAGTGAGTGGAATAAAAGAGGGAACAGGTGGAGAATATTTCCCACACTTTCCCCTATCTCTGTTCTTAAGCCAAAGATGTTTTTACACTGATTGGTGATGTCCGATAAGAGTAAGCTACACTTAGCACTTTCTCTCAGACCACGTACTTTGTTTTGAAAAATGTCTTCAAATGAAACTTTGATTTTGTAAAATTAACAAGTTATTTATTAAAATTAATGATATTTATTCAAACGGTAAGCTCACTGTACCTCCAGGGCCCCTTTCCCCATTCTTTGGGGTAAGAGAGGCCGAGGACCTCGGAATTGGAATGGGTAGGGAGCTGAGTATGCGATCGGGGAACTGGGAGCGTCTTCTGGATGCCCCTGCTCCCTCCCCTGCTTACATCTTTAGCTAGCTATTCAGCCAGGAGTATTTTGGGCTTCAAAGTGGTGAATGACCCTTTTGGCTTGCTAATCTGTCCTATTCACTTCTTTTAAACTTTTAAGGAGGTAAAGACTGGGCGCAGCTGCGGAGGCAAGGCAAGGCCGGGCAGACACCGCCTGCAGAAAGTGGTCATCCAGGCCTGCATGGGGCAGCAGCGGCGGCTGGGCCGAGCGGCAGGAAAAGCTGCTGCCTGTGCAAGCCACGCCCAGCCTTTCAGACCCCAACCTCGTGGGTCCAGATTTCTGTAAGGCAAACTTCTTCCCAGCTCTTTCCTCTAAGATATTTGCTATACATGAGGCTTTTTGGGTGGCAGTCAGGGACCCATGTCCACGGTGCCCTCAGGCTTATGCCTATGAGGACCTCCTGCAGTATAAATGCACAGGGCCAGTTCCCTTAGTCCACAGTGCTAGGTTATGTCCTAACAGAGCCAGAGTCTATCAGTGGGTATGAGAGGCTATAAGACATTTTTCTTTTTGTCACCCACAATTTCCCAATCCAACTTAGTGGTGCCAGAATTTAATAACGTACAATTTGTCTTGCCTAGGATTGGCTCTCCATATGGCAGAACTTCTCCATCTAGAATACCATAGTCAGACCAGGTTCAAAGCCCAAATAGTTAATTACAGGCCCTACAATCCTATGGCGTATTCCTATGATGGAAAGTGGGGTGGGGGAGGAGGCCTGGGTCCTGAAGTCAGCCATTACTTTCTTTAAAATTGTTGTGCTTCGAGGCCCCTCTCAAGAAGTTTATCCTCGTAGGGCAGCTTTATGGTCAGGCCTATGTTAATTGAACTCTTGCTAGGGAATATTGGCACCCATTGCCCAAGCCTCACTGGCCTAGTTCTTTAAGGACACACTGATACAGGGCCACTAATCCTGGCAGTCCCCATGTCCTTAAGGTGGCCATAAGAACATTTAGACAGAGTATGCCCATGATGCCAGTAAGCGTGATTAAACCTGGCACATGGTGGATGGTGGGCAGAAGATTATCATGTATCTAGGGCACAAGGAAACTACAAGGTGCTATAACTGGGGGATGCCCCAGGGCTAGCAGATGCAAGGAATAACCAGGGATGCAGGCATCCCTGTGTTCAATGTTAGATGGGTGCTACTCTTCCCAAGGCAAAATCACCCTAAAGTGTATCTTGGATAACTGGGACCACTTTGACCCACGATCTTTGAAGAAGAGGCTGGCCCTGGGGCCAGAACAGAGTCTAGAATCATTACTAAATCTAGCAACCTTGGTGTTTTATAGTAGAGACCAGGAGGAACAAGCTGAAAGGAACAGGAGGGACAAGAGAAAAGCTGCAGCCCTAGTCATGGCTGTCAGGCAAGCAGACCCAAGGGGCTTAGAAGAGAAAAAGGTTTAGGTTAGCTGCCAGTCTGGCAGAGCTTGCTCCACTGTGACCTACTGGGACACTTCAAGAGAGACTGTCCCCAGAGGAATGGACCACCTCCTTGTCCTTGCCCACTGTGTCAAGGGGATCACTGGAAGGCACACTGTCCCAGGGGATGAAGGTTCCCAGGGCCTGAGGTGGCTAACCAGATAACCCAACAGCAGGACTGAGGGTTCCTGGAGCAAGTGGCAGCACAAGCCATCACCCTCACTGAGCCCTGGGTAAAGCTAACCATAGAGGGCCAGGAGGTCGATCTTCTCCTGGACACTGGCGTGGCCTTCTCACTTTTGCTTTCCTGTCCTGGAAGGTTGTCTTCCACGTCTGTAACTGTCCAAGGAGTCCTACGACAGGCAGTCTCCCGATAGTTCTCTCAGCCCCTAAGATGTAACTGGGGAGATATACTACTCTCCCATGCCTTCCTCATCATGCCAGAAAGTCCCACGCCCTTACTAGGGTGGGCCCTGTTAGCCAGAGCAGGAGCCATTATCTATATAAACATTATCAGAGAGGAAATCCCTCTCTGCTGCCCATTATTTAAAGAGGGAATTAATCCTGAGGTTTGGGCAATGGAGGGACAATTTGGGTGAGCAAAGAATGCATGTCCAATTCGAATAAGCCTGAAGGATCTCACCTCTTTTCCTTACCAAAGGCGGTACGCCCTAAGACCGGAAGCCAAAAAGGGGCTACAGGATATTGTAAGACACTTAAAAGCCCAGGGTCTAATAAAGTCTTATAACAGCCCTTGTGATACTCCAGTTTTAGGAGTACAAAAACCTAATGGACAGTGGAGGCTGGTGCAAGATCTCAGGCTTATTAATGAAGCTGTGATCCCTTTACACCCAGCTGCACCCAACCCATACACCTTGCTCTCTCAAATACCAGGAGAGGCACAATGGTGTACAGTACTGGACCTTAAGGATGCCTTTCCCTGTGTTCCATGACATCCTGACTCCTAGTTTCTGTTCACCTTTGAAGACCCTTTAGATCAGAATTTTCAGCTCACCTGGACAGGGTTACCCCAGGGCTTTTGAGATAGCCCCCACCTGTTTGGCCAGGCTCTAGCTCAGGATGTTAATACTTCTTCACATCCAGGTACCCTGGTTCTTCAACATATGGATGACTTAGTTTTAACTGCTAACTCAGAAACCCAGTGTCAGCAGGCCACCCAGGACCTCCTAAACTTTCTAGCCACCTGTGGATATAAGATTTCCAAACAAAAAGCCCAACTTTGTAGGCAGGAGGTAAAATACCTAGGGCTGGTCTTGTCTAAGGACACTTGAGCCCTTGATGGAGAACATCTCCAACCCATACTGGCCTTCCCCCATCCAAAGACCTTAGAACAGTTGTGGGGATTCTTAGGAATAACTGGTTTCTGCCGATTGTGGATTTCCAGATACGGTGAAATAGCCAAACCCCTATACACTCTGATTAAGGAAACCCAAAAGGCTAACACCCATCAAATACAATGGGACCCTACAGCTGAGGCAGCCTTTCAGACCCTGAAGCAGGCACGACTGCAGGCTCCAGCTCTAAGCCTCCCTACAGGGAATGACTTCTCCCTATATGTTATGGAAAAGTCAGGAGTGGCACTGGGGGTTCTCACCCAGGCTCGGGGGACCACGCCACAACCGGTGGCATACCTAAGTAAGGAAATTGATGTGGGTCGTAGCCACGGTGGCTCTACTGGTCTCAGAAGCTGTTAAAATAGTGCAGGGGAAAGATCTAACTGTATGGACTTCACATGATGTAGCTGGAATTCTGGCCTCTAAAGGAGGCTATGGCTGTCCAACAACTGCTTACTCCAATATCAGGCCTTAGTGCTCAAAGGGCCTGTGCTTCAGCTGCGCACATGTGCAGCCCTCAATCCAGCTACACTTCTTCCTGAGGAAGCGACAGACAAAGAGCATGACTGTCAGCAGGTTATAGCCCAGAACTATGTGGCTCAAGAGGACCTTTTAGAAACTCCTCTAGCCAATCCTGACCTTAACCCGTACACTGACAGAAGTTCACTTCTGGAAAATGGAGTTTGAAAGGCAGGATATACAGTAGTCAGTGATCAAACAGTGCTTGAAAGCAATTCCCTTCCTCCTGGAACTAGTGCCCAGCTGGCAGAACTAGTAGCCCTCACGCAAGCTCTAAACTTAGGAAAAGGAAAGAGAATAAACATGTACACAGATTCCACATATGCTCACCTGGTTTTGTGTGCCCATGCTGCCATATGTAAGGAAAGAGAGTTCCTAACCTCGGCAGGAACGCCCATTAAATATCATAAGGAAATTTTAGACTTACTGTAAGCTGTCCAAGAACCCGAAGAGGCAGCAGTCTGACACTGCCGAGGTCACCAGAAAGGAGGTGAGAAGGAAGCGGAGGGCAATCGCTGAGCTGAGCTAGAGGCAAAAAGGGCAGCTAGACAAGAATTTATAGAAGGACCTTTAATATGGGAAAACCCTTTCCAGGGAACTAGACCTCAGTACTCATCAGAAGGGGTAGAGTGGGCAATCTCGCAGGGACCTAATCTTCTTCCTTCAGGATGGCTAGCTACTGAGGAGGGAAAAGTACTACCTGCTGCCAGCTGGTGGAAAGTACTTAAAACCCTACATCAAACCTTCCATATGGGTATTGAGAATACATATCGGGTGGTCAAATCTATATTTACAGAAAAAGGTCTCTTCAAGGTTGTTCAACAAATTGTTAAAGGATGTGAAATATGCCAGAAAAATAATCATTTGGCAAGTCACAAAGCTCCTCCTGGGGAACAGCGAACTGGTCATTACCCAGGTGAGGACTGGCAAGTGGACTTTACCCATATGCCTAAGTCTCGGGGCTTTCAATATCTGTTAGTATGTGTAGATACCTACACAAACTGGGTTGAGCCTTTCCCCTGTAGAACAGAAAAAGCCCAAGAGGTAATAAAAGTCCTAATTAATAAAATAATCCCTAATTTCAGACTCCCTCGCTGTCTCTTCAAAACGACAAAGGCCCTGCCTTCAAAGCTGCAGTGACCCAAGGAATTTCCAAAGCGTTAGGAATACAGTATCATCTCCACTGTGCCTGGAGGCCTCAGTCCTCAGGGAAAGTGGAAAAGATGAATGAAATTCTTAAGAGACACCTAAAGAAACTGGCACAGGAAACCCACCTCCCGTGGCCTTCTCTATTACCAATAGCACTCTTAAGGGCTCAAAACTCTCCTCAGATAATAGGACTCAGCCTCCATGAGATGCTTTATGGACGGCTCTTTCTTACTAATGATCTTGTATTAGACAAGGAAACAGCAGATCTATTAAAGGATATAACCTCCTTGGCTAAGTACCAACAGGCTCTTAGGACCTTACCTGAAGGACACGCTAGGGAAAAGCGGAAAGAGTTGTTCTGCCCTGGAGACTTGGTGCTTGTTAAATTTCTCCCCTCAAACTCTTCCTCTCTAGGCCCATCGTGAGAAGGACCATTTTCAGTTATTCTGTCTACTCCAATGGCAGTTAAGGTGGTGGGAATTGACTCGTGGATTCACCACACTCGGCTGAAGTCTTGAACACCTCCTGAAGAAAATCATAGGCCCTCCACTCCAGAGCCTGAAGTTGCAGGAGGTGACCCTTCGTACACCTGTGTTTGCTCTTCCAATGAGATCCCCAGGAAAGTAACTACTCATGAGTCTAAGTCACATCCTGGCATTAACAGGACTATCACTCCTAGCTTTACTATTTGCGACCGGACTCTATGCGGCTGACCCTACAGATCGACTAATTGCTCTCCTCCCCTCCTTCCTAGTGCCCCTCCATAACGATTTACACCGACTCTCAGGTGCAGAGTCTTCTCTTGCCAAGACCACGCCATACTCAAACCCCAATTATTCCTTTAATAGTGGGGGGGGGCATGAAATAACAGGAGGACTTGGTGCTGGCATTGGAGAAGTTACTACCTCTACTCAGTTTCACTATAAGTCATCTCAGGGGTTAGATAATAACATAGAAAAGGTTGCTAATTCTCTCTGAAAAGGCAGCTCACTCTGAAAAAGCAGCTTAACTCTTTAGCTGCTGTAGCTCTTCAAAATAAAGGGCCCTGAATCTGCTAACAGCAGAGACAGAAGGAACCTGTCTCTCTCTAGGAAAAGAATGCTGCTACTTTATAAACCAATCAGGTATTGTCTTAACAAAGTTAAAGAACTCAGGGATAAATTGAACGCAGGGCTAAAGACCTTCAAGAAACAGGATCACGGAGCTTGTTTAACAACGGGCTGTCCTGGCTCACCCTCTTCTAGGCCCATTTATAACCATCTATTATTGCTGGCTTCTCATCTTTAACCTTCTTGTCAAATTCGTTTCTTCTAGAATTAAAGCCATAAGGCAACAAATGGTCCTGCAAATGGAACTCCAGATGTCCTTGGCTCGAGTTCTATTGTGAACCTCTGAATCAACCGGGACCCCTGGAAGACTTCCCTCTGGAGGAAACCTCAATTGCAAGGCCCCTTCTACGCCCCAATTCAGCAGGAAGCAGTTAAAGAGCAATCAACACCCGTGTCCCAACAGCAGTTGGACTTTCCTGTTCAAATTGGTGACTGAGTGACTGTGTTAAGGAAAAAACTTCTCTTCCCAAGCCCTTGAGGGGTGTGGTTTTTGCCTCCATCTAGGAACCAGAGGGGTTTCAAATGTAAAGTTCTTTGTCTGACTCTCCCAAGCATGAGCTAGGTAGAGAAATCCAGGTGGGTTTCTTTGTTCGAAAAGCCCACCAAAATCTCTGGGAGGAGGGGGCTCTGTTGAGGACCAAGCAGCCAATCTGGTTTCAAAGTCAAAGATTAGTCACTCCAGAGGAAGTGTGAAAGAACTCCTCTCATTGGATGAGAACATGAATGGGGAGGGAATAACTCCAGGGTTAAAACCCCGCTGCTCTTTACCTACACGGATATCCCCTCTGGATTCCCCTCCCATGGCAGACTGGGAGCTCTCTCTCTTTCTCTCTTTTTCTGTCTCTCTGCCTAATAAATCACTCTCTTTGGGTCCATGATATTTATTCAAACAGTAAGCTCACTGTTCCTCCGGGGCCCCTTTCCCCATTCTTTGTGGTAAGAGAGGCCAAGGACCTCAGAATCGGAACAAAGAGGGAGCCGAGTAGCCCCCTCCTGGAGATCAGGGAACTGGGAGTGTCTTCAGGATGCCCCCACACCCTCCCCCGCTTAAAATATGACATTAAATCCCTTAATAAGCTCATGTCTTTACAGAAAAGTAGGAAGTACACAGACACTAGCAGCCTAACCTTACATGCAAAGCCATCTGTGATTTTAGACCTAACCTGAGGTGGCATGCTGTTGTGAAATTCTAAATTAAATACTACTAAACATGATTACAGCTTCAAAAAGTAGTTACACGCTTCAATAACCACACGTTTATCACAAGAACACACAGTCTAAAGCCAAAATAGTTGAGTATAATGTGCCAAAAATATGCTCACTCCATACATTGTTAGAAAGAGAAGTAGGAAAAGAAATCTGAAATTTGCTGCTATTTCATTTGATGGCAGCCAACATCTCTTGTCTTCCTTGGCAAGAAGGCCATTTTTCTATGCTGTATTTTGCACACACGGAAATCTGCATAGAGTGATTTGCATACCAAAAACACATTTGTAAAAGAAACTGTTTGCATAGAAGCCAGGGGGAGATAGGGTTGCCACTGTTGACTTCTATACACACAGCACTCCCAGGCTACTTGCTTTTCACATTCCTATGTGCTGAATTTCCAACAAAAGGTTTTGGACTTTATGATCCATTAAAACTTAAAGGAACTATATCCTCTATATATCCAAGAACAACTATAACAACAACAACACACACTAAATGTTTTGAGCTAACAGCCTGTCAACTTTTTACTAAGAGGCTGGTAATAATAAGTGCTATAATATATTGAGCATTTATGATATCCCATGTGTTTCATATAAATTATTGCTTATTCTCACAATTAGTTTTTACGATTGATGTTGTGGTTTCCCATCTACGTAGGAGGAAACTGAGGCATGTCAAGGTAAGGTGCCTTGCCAAAGCCTTGCAAGCCAGGGTGCTGAAACTAGGTTTGGAAGCCTGGTCTGACTGCTCACCCCTTTCCTGCCTCTCTCTTTTTCCAATTTTGCTGCACACCATTCCGCCCCCACCCTGACCCCTGCCAGCCTGGTGGGAGGGGGGAGGAAGTCACGCTGAGAGAGGTGTAGCACTTGGCTTTCCTGGCATTTTCTCTGACCAGAGCCTAGAAGCCGGATGGCCAGAGTCTGGAGGCTCACTGAAGGTGCCCCATAAACAAGCTCAGTGACAGACATGGGGTGAATGGGCAATGGCCTGTGATTCAAAGGGTGTCATGGAGAGAGACGGATTGGTCGCTGCACAAAGACATTACATGGTAGTTGAGATGCAATGGACCCCTCCCACTCGGTGCCTGTGCGCTATCACCAATTCAGTGCCAGCCCAGCTGTATTCTTGAAAACACAGAATGGTTTGTGTGTGCTTAATTATAATGCTACTTACAGAGAATTTATCAGCGGCAAATCAGAGGCTTGATGCTTTGCTTAAGAAAAGAAATTGGTAGTGGCTCTTTGAAATTTGTTCATCTGATGAGTCCTTTGGATTTTTCCAATATACATCATTTGAAAGAAATTGGCCATTTCTGGAAAGTCAAGGGTGGAGGGGAGTGCAGAATTAAAAGACTGCAGATGCCCACAAAAAAGATTATAAACCTTTACTTTATTTTAAAATGCTTCTTTTCCTTTGTGTTTTTTCTCACCTAGTTTTCTGTTGTTCATGAATCCATCGTTGTCCAGATTCCCTGCTTGGAGACCTAATTATGTGTTAGTCACTGTTAAAAAGCAGTTTTTCTGACACTTTCAGTAATAAATTCCTTTTGATGTGATTTATAGTAACTCTGCCTTATAGCAAGTTCCAGGCTAAAGCAAGTAATGTGACAGCAAACTGATTTGGAGGCAGATAGATCTGTTTTGAATCTTGGTTTTGTCCTTCCAGTTTCACCTTACTAATCTCTCTGAGCTTCAGTTTCCTCATCTGTAAAATGGGGAAAATGATGCACGGTGGACCCTGGTTGCCTACCTAATAGGCAATTCCATCTCCTTCCTTATTAACAGCAATGACAACAGATCTTAGTTTAGTTTTGTTCAGGTCACAATATGCCTGATCCCAGCAGAGGAGCTGAATTGATCTAAGTACTCCATTTCTATAAGCCACTGATTGGCCTACAGCACCTATCAGAAGGCTTGTGATTGAATTCTGCCCAGTGAGGCTGATGGGGAAATATGCCAGAAGCTTCTGAGAAAGATGTTCCTCTTGAAATGAGTGATACATGAAGAGAAAGTCCATTTGTGCCAGGTGCAGTGGTTCACGCCTGAAATCCCAGAACTTTGGGAGACTGAGGCGGATGGATCACTTGAAGTCAGGAGTTCAAGAGCAGCCTGGTCAACATGATGAAACCCCATCTCTACTGAAAATACAAAAATTAACCAGGCTTGGTAGTGCACACATGCAATCCCAGCTACTCGGGAGGCTGAGGCAGGAGAATCGCTTGGACCTAGAGGAGGAGGTTGCAGTGAGCTGAGATCAAACCACTGCACTCCAGTCTGAGCAACAGAGCCAGACTCCATCTAAAAGAAAAAAAGAAAGCCTGTTTGCCTTTGCCCCCTTGCTTCCCATTGTGGATACCGCTGTTGAGACACGTTGTCTGGTTCTGTGGCAGCTGTCTTATGAACACGAGAAGAAACATCACAGACACGCTAAAGATAGAAGAGTGGAAGGACTGAAAGAACCTGGGTCCCTGGGGACACGCTGATGAGCTACTGAACCAAACTAGGTCCACGCATCTCCAGGTTTCTTGTTAAGAATAATGTCTTTATGGTTTAACCTGTTGTGTACTGGGTTTTCTGTTGCTTACAGACACACACACACACACACACACACACACCCTAACTTATGCAAATACCAACTTCATAAGATGGTTCTAATAAACCATACATTGTATGTAAAGTACTTAGCACAATATCTGGCACAGTAAATGGCTGCTATAAATAGTAACAAAACTGATCAAACATAAGTAATGATTCAAAAGAGCAAAAGTTCCAAAACACAACACAGATAAGATGAGTGGTACTGATTTAGCATGATGAAAAACACCTTTATATTCCTGGTGAAGGGGTGCTAGGGAGACCTTGAGGTGTAAGACCTTTGATTACAGTGACAAATCCTCATCTCAGGGAGTAAGCTGCAACTGCTGCCAGAGCACACACGCTATTGGAGAGGAAAGGACTGGGGTTGTTTGCCAGGTTTCCATCTCCCCTCTCAAAAACCGACAATCACCCTGTCAGCAGCTCCAATTCATGTCTGAAGCCTAACAATTATGTGTATGTGAATTCCCAGCCTTGCGAAGGGGCAGGGTTCTTTCAACCCACAGAACCTCTTTCCAGAATACTAAAATTTACAAGAATTTTCTAAAAACATGTTTTATTTCTTTATGGCAGTAAAGATAGATACACTGACATATATGAATATAATTTAGGAATGTAATTTCCGTAGATATAGCCTATTATTTTGAATCACCATGGTATCACAAGATCACATATAGTTTACACATGAAATCACTGATTTTTGAAATACAACCTATTGGAACACAAGAAAACAATAAGACAACATGTTAAAGTATCTAGTATAATAGAAGTAATGCTTCTATTACCGTAGAGGTAATAGAGTAGATACTCAATAAATAATCTTAAAGTAACCAGATTTCTTTTTCATCACTCTGTTTTACCAAAGAGGCAACTGACAAGATTACAAATTAACACTGGGGAATTAACATATGCACATATTCATATCGCTATCCACTTATGTCTAAGATTAGTGTACATCCATCCAAAAGCCCTATGCCTTCTATGCCTGTGGTGCTATATACCAAACACTGATTTTTATAACTGATGGCCATAATGCTTTGCAGATTTCTGAATTAGTAATCAACTTCAGCACATCTGTTATAAAAAATGATCAAACATACAGACAAAAATTCATCAAGAATTGGAAGCCAAAGGGTTTTTCTAGTTAATTGTAAAAAACCACCAATTATTGAACATTTTTGCACTTAATTGAATAAAACCACCAATTATTGAACATTTTGGTTAACTGAAATTTTCTTGTGTGCTATACACATATCTCCTCTTTCCTCCTTTATAATAAAGAGCAAAATTAGTGGTAGCTCAACTTTTCACATTGTGATTTTCCAAAATCAATGATCTCTGCTTCACTAGAGACTAAGATAGCATTCATTCCTTAGAGGCAATTTCCGCTCTTTATAACATGGTAGATTGTTTTCTACTTGTTTGTCTGAAATTTAATGTTTACCTTTGCAGCTGTGGTCTTGATTTTTGAAGCTTCAGGTAAGGGTTGTACTTTTAGAAAGAAATAGTTATTTCAGGTGCATTTCATAGTCCCACAATGTTTTATAACAGCTTTGTTGAAAGAGAACTCATATACCATGAAATTCACTCTTTTAAAGTGTGCAGTTCAGTGGCTTTTAGCATATTCACAAAATTGTGCACCATCACCACTAATTTCAGAACACTTTTGTCACCCCCAAAAGAAACCTTTTATCTATTAGCAGTGACTCCCCATGCCTCCCTCCCACCATCCCCCACCACTCCAGCCTCTGGCACCAATGTACTTTCAGTTTCTATGGGTTGCCTAATCTGAACATTTCATATAAATGGAATCATATAATATATGGCTTTTTGTATTTAGCATCTTTCACTTACAGTAATGATTTCAAGATTCATCCATGTTGTAGCATGTATTTTATTTCTTTTTATGGCAAATAGTAATTTATTCCTTTTTATGATGAAAATATTCCATTGTATAGATAAGCAACATTTTTATCCATTCGTTAACTGATAGACATTTGAGTTGTTTCTACTTTAGGGCTACTATGAATAAAGTATCTCATGATTATTTTTATGGAGGTGAAATTCCTATGACATACAAGTAACTATTTTGAAGTGTACAATTAAGCAGCATTTAGTAGATTTAGAATGTTGTTCTACCACCACTTCTTTCTATTTTCAAAACTATTTTTATTACCCTGGAAAAACACTTGATGTCCATTAAATAATCATGTCCTGCTATGGTTTGAATGTGTCACTCAAAGCTCAGGCATTGGAAACTTAATCCCCAGTGCAACAGTGTTGAGAGGTGGGATCTTTAAGAGGTGATTAGGTCATGAGAGCAGAGCCCTTATTATTATCAGCCTATTATTGCTATCATGAGTTTGTTATTCCAAGAATACCTTTGTTATAAAAGCAGATTTGGCCCTCTCTTGCCACTGTCCCCCCTCTTGCTCGTCCATCTTCCTCAGTGGAGTGATACAGTATTCTGGCCTCTGTCAGCAGCACCATGATCTTGGACTTCCCAGTTTCCAGAACTGTGAGCCAAATAAATCTCTACTGCTTATAAATCACTGAGTCTGTTGTATTTGTGTTAAAGTAGCACAAAAGAGACTAAAACAGAAAGTTGGTACCAGAGAGGGGCTGCCAGTATACAAATACCTGCGAAAGTGGCTTTGGAAGTGAATAATGGGTAAAGGCTGGAAGAATTTAGAGGTGCTGGCTAGAAATGCATAGGTTATTGTGAATGAGGCATTAAGGGAAATTCTGGTGAGGACACAAAAGAAAAGAGCTGTGTTTTTGTTTTTAAAAGGTTATAAAAAGGCATGAGAATGTAGATTTTGTCAAAGGGAAAGTAATTTTGTCTAGTTTTGAGGTTTTTAAAAGTTGTTTTAAATGAAGGAATAAAAAGAATGGATATAGAAAGTTGGAGAAAGAAAGAGAATGAGAAAATTGTAAGAGGTTGTAAAAGGTTTATGGAAACCTTACCTTGTGGTCAAAACTGATTGGGATTGGATAGACTTGTTTACAAAGTTTATTAAGATTGGCTTTAGTATTAATAACACACTGAAACAAAGGTAAAATTTGGTCTTCTCATTTGAACAAGATTTTTGTGTAGTATTAATAAGAGATCGTAAAAGATTTTTGTTACCTTTGAGTAAACCACAAAGAAAGATATAAAGGGGAGAGAGGAAAGACACATTCAGTTTGCCTCATGGTATCTTTATTAGGTCTTACGATTGCTTGGGAAACTGAGTCTGCTCTCTATTAAAGAGTAAAAGTTTTTGTTTTTTGAAATCTCTGAATTATTACTTTGGCTAAATGAATAACTCATTTTCCAAGTGACCCATGATCCTATTTTGAGCAAATGTTTTAAATCTTTGGTATTTGACAAACTTTCCAAAATCAAAATTTCATATTCTAAATTCAATCTTTCTGACCTCAAACTAACTTTTTGGATATTAGGACCCCTAAAAGTCTAAGAGAGAGATATTAAACTTGTTTGGTATGTTAAAATTATATAGGAAGCATTGTCAAATACGAAATAGTGTTTAACTTTATTTGGGTTATATTTGTATAAATGTATTTTAATATATGTTCCAAAATTGTGTAAAACTCCTAAAATTCTGATGTCTTAGTATATGTTATCAGTAATAATTATGATTATTATGTGAGGCCGGGCATGGTAGCTCATGCCTGTAATCCCAGCACTTTGGGAGGCCGAGGAGGGTGGATCACAAGATCAGGAGTTCGAGACCAGCCTAGCCTGGCCAATATGGTGAAACCCCATCTCTACTAAAAATACAAAAATTAGCTGGGCATGGATGTGTGCACATGTAGTCCCAGCTACTTCAGAAGCTGAGGCAGGAGAATCACTTGAACCTGGGAAGTGGAGGTTGCAGTGAGCTGAGTTCACACCACTGCACTCCAGCGTGGCAACAAAGCAAGGCTCCGTCTTAAAAAATAATAATAATAATTATTATTATTGTTATTATTATGGTTATGTTAAATGCCACAAAAATAACCACATTTTCTTGTCAGTTATATCTTTAACCATGGCTATTCTGGACTTTTGTCAACCATAGACAATTACTGTTTTGACTCTTCTCAAAAACTGGTTTATAGTTGGCTACGGTCTGAAATTTGCTTCTTCTTCAAGAAATTAATGGAAAGGACTCTCACAAGTACTCTTAAATACAGGTTTCTGACAACTTTAGAGATCATAATATTGGACTAGGTAAAAACTTCCAAACCTCTAATTAAAAGGTTGATATATTTATGAAGATTGCTAGCTCAGGCCAGGTGTGGTAATCCCAGCACTTTGGGAGGCCAAGGTGGGTGGATCACCTGAGGTCAGGAGTTTGAGATCAGCCTGGCCAACAGAGTGAAACCCCATCTCTACTAAAAATACAAAAATTAGCCGGGCGTGGTGGTGGATGCCTGTAATCCCAGCTACTAGGGAGGCTGAGGCAGGAGAATCGCTTGAACCCAGGAGGTAGAGGTTGCAGTGAGCTGAGATCAGGCCACTGCTCTCCACCCTGGGTGAGAGAGCAAGATTCCCTCTTAAAAAAAAAAAAAATTGCTAGTTCAACATCAAGTGGAATAAGAATTAATTAAATAGAACTAAACTAATAAAGAACTAAAATAGTTTTTATGACTTTTCTGTTTAAAACAAAAAAAGATTTTGAAGTTTTTTTGTTATTGTTTTTATGTTTTGTTTTCTAGAGTCAAGAAAACTTTTTTCTTCTGAGCTATTTATATCTTACAACAATTAGGTAAAGTATACCTTTGTGAGCAAATCTGAAGCATTTACCCTTCTCTCTGATTTCTCCAGAATTTGGAAACTATATGTGAGTATTCTTATTTTATAGCAATATAGTTATTTGTGTAAGTTCAATATGAATCTGTTTTCTTTTGTAACAGGCACATTAGAGGTTGGTTATTTTACTATGGCTTTGACTGGAGTGTCATATTTTCCAGTAAGACCAGATTGCTTTGACAAACAGAGGTTGACTTTATAGAGCTGATAAAACACCCCTTGGAAAGACTGGCCTTGTACCTTGTCTATGAGGTTCCATAAAGTTTCTAACCCGTGTTAAGTAAAAATGTCACTTTCTGACAGGTCTATGAAACTCAAGTTATTTTGGAATCTCAAAGAAAGAGGAATGCACCCAATTCATACAGGTACCACAAGCACAGTCTAATGGTGAATCCCTGGCTTCGCTTCCTAGCCTTGAGGATTTTAAAAGTCTAATCTGAGATTCTGATTTTAAAACAGACTATGTGGCCAATCACTATTATTGCTATTATTGCTACATTTTATACAAATAATCAGTCCAAGCATAATAAGACTAAAACTTTTTTTTTTTGAGACAGAGTCTCACTCTGTCACCAGGCTGGAATGCAGTGGCACAATCTCAGCTCACTGCAACCTCTGCCTACCAGGTTCAAGGGATTTCCCTGCCTCAGCCTCCTGAGTAGCTGGGACTATAGGCACGCACCACCACACCCAGCTAATTTTTAGTATTTTAATAGATGCAGGATGTTTCACCATGTTGGCTAGGATGGTCTCGATCTCCTGATCTCGTGATCCGCCCGCCTCCGCCTCCCAAAGTGCTGGGACTACAGGCATGAGCCACTGCGCCTGGCCAAGACTAAAACTTATTTGGCAAATAAATTTGTCTTAGTATGATTTGTCTTTGGTAAAAGTAGGGGACTGGAAAGAGAAAAATTACGTTTCAAAAGAAAAATCATATGACACATATTATTAGTTTCTAGTCTGTCCACTGTTTTTGAGTTTTTGTTATTTTCCTATAATTTGGACTCAATTCTGAATTCCTTTCTGGCCATATGTCTCCAAACTAACATTTTCAAATTTTTCTGACTTGGAATCACTAGAAATAATTAAAACTGTGCTTTCCTTAAAGCCCAGCAAACTGAAGCTAGACAACTTAAACAAACTTCAGGAAAAATCACAGCAACTTACATATAACAGCTTTCATGCTTGCTGAAGTATGGACTACTGAAAAAGTTCATTTAAACACCTGATTCGAACTGTAGTCTGAAGTTGCCACTGCAATCTGAAGATGCTTCAGAGACTCTAGGAAAGCTTGTCTATAGACTACTCTAGGCATTAACTTTTGTTTTTCTTCTGTTTCCATAGAAATGTCTCTTATTAAAGATCTGTTTGCCAGCATTATATAGAGAGAGCCAGTCTGCAATGACACCTCCTGGAATAGGTCACAACTGTTTAACCAAACTGATCTATTCTCAGGGCTGAGACTGATCCAAGAAAATATAGAACGATACACTTAAATTTACTCTTTTCTGTTTATCCTAATTTGTTTTTCCACTCATTTGTACATCTGTATCTAACAACTTCTAAGCCAAATCTCTCCAAAGCTATTGGCTTGGCTTTTGATATGTGAAACCTTTAAAAGTTTCAACGTGGGGACTGAAGGAAATAAAAATATTTTACCCCAAAATATATTTCCTTGACATATTTTGAGATGGCTGTCAGAGAGCCAGCAAACAGAAGTAGGCATGCAAAGCTGTCTTTTGTGGGGGAGATTCACATTTGTAGAGAATTTGCACTGATGCAGCCAGGCTTTCCTTTGTCTAGATCTAGGAAAGACTAACTGAGAGTCTGACACCTTTAAAGGTCTGAAAGAAACACCATCTATTCTCTCTGAGGGCTACTACCTGTAGAATTTCACCTACATAACAAGTCCATCTTTGCTAGTCACGCCTTCTCTTCTCTCCCTCCCATAGCCTTGTGTGTGTTTGTGTGTGTATGCCACCATAACCCGATTTGCCACAATCCAAGGCCCCATTCTTTCTGTAACCTCAAGATGGTATAAAAGCTTCTGCACCCCACTGGAGTACTGGGTCATCATTCTGATGTACTGTATGTACCTGTTAATAAACTGAATGCCTTTTCTCTTGTTAATCTGCCTTTTATGAGTTGCTTTTTCAGTGAACCTTCAGAGGGTGAATGAGAAGCTTTACCCTTTGCCCTTACATAATTTATTCTTCCCATCAGACTGTAAGATCCCCAAGGGAAGGGTCCGTGTATTACGCTCAACACAAAACCTTTCCGCCTAGCACAGCGCATGGCACATGGTAGATATTTGTTGGTAGTGTTTTAGACTTGGGCATGGGCAGAATTACAACAATGCTGCTGAAATTTTGGCTGAAGCTCTCAAAATACACTAACTGAAACACACACATGCACACACACACACACACACAATGTAGTTATAATCACATCGTTAATACCTACCCTATTCACACGCCCACCCAAATAGTAGAATTCAGGAAACCAAGACAAAGTCTCCTAAGTGATAATAAAATTTAAACTTCCTTTCAAATGGTTCTTTGCTCATGATTTAAAAAATAATTGATCTTTAAGACCACAAAAAGCAAGCATACTGTAATTGAATGGGTGCCTATCAAAATGTGATCTGACTTCAGTGATTATTTTTGTCTTATTATTTTGCCTTCCAAAGGCTCAAAAGAAAGACTTTCTAAAGACTTGTGCAGCAAGAAAAAGTACTCATAATATTAACACTTTGATTCCTTCTCATCTTTATCATTTGGTATTAACATGTAAATATGCCCTTTGTTTTTCAAGATTTTACCTACTTCCTTTATTCACTTCTCAAAGGACAGATCAATGGATGAGATTACAGCTATCATGAAATTAATTTCATATACTTGAGAAAGCTACTTTAATCACCACCTGGGGGAAAAGATAAATAGTCTGATATAGTTTCCTTAGCTGTAGGAACTAAGATTAGAGAAAAAAATTGTGATAAAGCCTCTTGCTGAAACTGCAATACCACACACAACACACACACATGCACGCAAAAGTGCTGCATTTATGATCAGTCCCCTCAAGTTAGAACTGAGGCACTGACCTGGTGAGCAAATGACTTAAACATTAAATTGAATATTGACTATTTTACAGTTTATTTCTAGACAACTTTGCCATAGATTTTCCACAAGTAAGACACACTGCAAACCCCTCATTGGTACAAAATGAAGAAAGCTTTATCGTATGTACACATAGTTTTTTTTTTCAGGCTCACAAAGTGCAGGATTATAAGCCTGCACCACTTCCCCCCGCCTGAAATTGTTTTAGGAAATAATTTTAAGGTACTATAAAAAACAATTCAAGAAAATGATAGTCATTGGTTATATCAAGGTGCTAAGCTGGAGTAACGACGAACATATGGACTTTGATTTAGACTATGTCACTCATTAGCTACATGACTTTGAGCAAGTTATCTAGAATCTGAATCTTAGTTTTATATAGAAACAAGAATTGTGATTATATGAGAAAATGAATCTAAAATGCCTAACAATACCAGATGTATGCTATGGCTTTTATTATTTGAATAAGATATGCATGATTTCACAGAGAATGTTAATTATAGGTATGAGGGAAGAATAACCCCCATAGGTTCTCAGTTGGAGTTAACCTGTTGCAATAGACAAATTAAGAGAAAAAGAGAAGCTTATTAACAGGTATACTTCACATATACATGAGATACTGAGAATGAGTAGTTTTCAAAGAGGTGGCTTTGAATTTCAGTTTATATATCATCTTCAACAAAGAACAGCAGGACAGGCATGGTGGCTCACGTCTGTAATCCCAGCACTTTGGGAGGCCAAGGTGGGTAAATCACTTGAGCCCAGGAGTTCCAGACTAGCCTGGGGAACACAGAAAAACCCTGTCTCCACCAACACACATGCACACACACACAGACACTAGCTGGGCATGGTGGTGTGTACCTGGGGAACATTGAAAAACCCAGTCTCCACCAACACAAACACACACACACACACACACACACACACACTAGCTGGGCATGGTGGTGTGTGCCTGTAATCCCAGCTACTCAGGAGGCTGAGGCTGAGGTGGGCTCAGGCTCAATCACCTGAGCCCAGGGAAGTCAAGGCTGCAGTGAGCTGTGATCGCACCACTCCACTCCAGCCTGGGCAACAGAGACCCTGTCTCAAAGAAAACCCAGCAAATATTTATTTACAGAAAATTTAGGAAAGGACTTTTGAGCCTTTAGGGACAGCACCCTGGGGGAGGGCAATAAATTGCACATAAAGGCTAGTTAGTAAAGCTTGTTAATACAGATTCCTCTAGTATCATCTCTATGCCTATAAGAGTGTAAAGTTGTTTTCAGTGGTTAATCTTTGTTCTGTCTGGCAGGTAGGTAGGCAAGGTACTTTTTGTCATTGTAAATTTATGTCCTGCTCTTTGGCAAATAGGGGGAGGGCAGAGAGCTTTCCTGCATTTGCTGCTTCTGTTTTGCTCAACAATCCTTCATACTTTGGGGCAGCATATTCTGGTTTCCTACACAGTCAAGGTAAAACATTGAATAAAAATTTAAATTGTTCCAAGGAAATAATAAGTAGGAAAAACCTTAATGATTCTGAATTCTTGTTATCCTTACTTAAATTACCTTTATTCTCTATTGTCAGTGATCCCTCCCTATTTATTCAGACATTTGTAAGCCATCAAAAAAAAAAGGGAGGGGGGAATAGAATGTACAGGAACTGAATATGAAAACAGCTGCCCAAACTAAGTAAATTCTTTTGCTCTTCACCCAGGATGGAGTGCAGCGGCACGATCATAGCCTCAAACTCATGTAATCTCAAACTCCTGGTCTCAAGTGATCTTCCTACCTCAGTCTCCCAAGTAGCTAGGGAATCTATGTTGCCCAGGTTGGTCTTGAACTCCTGGCCTCAAGCTATTCTCCCTCCTTGGCCTCCTAAGCTGTTAGGATTACATATGTGAGCCACCTGCCTGGCCAATAAACCCATACACCATATATATTACAAAAATTATCTGGTGTTATCAACAGAACAATCATGAAATACCACAGACCAGAACAAGTGGTCTCTTACTATCTTGAAAGACACAGATTTTGCAGCAATTTCCAAAATTATATTACTAAAAGTACATAAAAATTGTTTAAGTACTTCCTACATTTTACAAGACAATAGACCAAAATGTATTTGCTTAAAAATTTTACAAAAATGAATCTGCATGAAATTTATCATTCCCCTTCACTGATAACTCCTTTTCAACAAACTTGGACACTAACCTCCTAAGGAAAACTGAGGTGTCTTAACAATAATGATCCTTCCCAATAATATGCTAAATAGAAGCATTAAATATGAATAAATTTCATTCCATCTCATTCAAAAGTTGACTTTTTCCTTCATCTCTTTATTATTCAACCAAGACAGTTCAGACATACTTAACTTTAGACACTTTTAAACTTCTGTTAACTGCTAAACAGTTTACTATTACAAAGTTTAAACATTAACATATTCTAAGTTTGTAGTCTAATTTAATACAAGTTTTTAAGGCAATCATGTTACATTTTGGTAAGTTATATCAAATGCCTTATTGAACTTTGTTTCTTATACACATTTTACAAACATCTCTAATCCACAGAATTTCACTGATTGTAAAATTTCCCCAATCAGAGACGTGAAAGCTACAGAGACCCAAAAACATGCTTTATAACTTCAATAAATTTTATGAATCTCAACCATTTTAAAGATCACTGAAACATCTACCAAATTAAGTGAAGAGCATTTACTATACTTAACGTGAGATTTTCCCTCCAAAGTCACCAAAACCATTCTTTAATATTCAACAGACAGTAGTTGGAATTCGCAGGGTTTGGGGTTTTTTCTTCTCTTTTTTTTTTTTTATGTCAGGGTGGTATGGTCTTCTTTGAATGTAGGGCTGTTGAAAGCTGAGTTATACAAAAGAAATCTTTGGAGAAGAGAGGCTTTTCTTTACATATTTATTCCCAGAGCCTGCCCTTCATCTCTTTCTGGCTTTCCACATTGATCCAATTGTAGCACTTCCTGGAGAGAGCTATGTTCTAATCAGCAACATCAGGAAGAGAAGGGACAAAGCAAAAGGAGAAAATGCAGATCTTCTCATGTCTCTTTGAAAACAGAGAATACATTCTAAGCTACCAGGCAGTATAAGTCACAATTTAACTTTTAATAATTTTTACCTGTAATGGACATGAACAAGAAATATGCGATGAGTCCTTCATCTATTCAATAGGTGCCGGATTTCTATTGAGATGAACACTATGTACCAGAATCTCACTTTGTTCCCCATCCATATAGTTGTGCTGACCTTAAAACCTCATTTGTAGGCTATTCAGTAGTTATGCTTGGATAATCTCTACAGAAAGGGGGAATCAAAGGAGATAACACCTAGAGACCCTAAACTACCTAACATTACTTCCTGTTAAGAATTTTCTCCTTTTAATTGCTGAAGAGCTATTGAGTTAAAGCAACCATGCCAACTCCCCAAAGATAATGGTTCAAACCCCCGAACGAAACGTTTGCAATTCTCTGGAATTGCCAAAAAGAAGCAATCAGTCATTTAAAGAAAACTCAGATTGCATACTAAGTAACCTCTCCCCAAAATGTTAACATCTTACACACTAGCACTGTGTGCATGCGATTCCCTACTTGAAATCTGGACCCACTGTGTCTACACGGCTCACAACTCCATGCCTACTTTTTCTTCTTCAGGGGTTCGGGTGCTTGTGCCACGGGAGGGCGAGGCAGCTTGAGATACACCTTGACCAGGTCGTAGATGAACCACTGCAGGGCCGTGAGGGTGCCGATCATGAGGATGCGCGCAAAGAGGCCCTTCCACACGCCCACGAACCCCAGTCTTCGGAGGACGCCCAGGGCCGTGCTGCCTTTCTCCTTGTTCAGCACGGACACCACCGAGTCAGCGGGATGGGACACGATGGCGCAGAAGACGCCGGCGATGTAGCCGGCCACGAAGGTGACGCCCAGCTGCTCGGCCTTGGTGCACTGGCTCTGGGGCTTGGGCACGGCGTATTTGTAGAGCGCCTCCACCGTGCGCTCGAAGCAGGCGAACTTCATCATGGTGTAGGGGATCTGCCGCAGCCACAGCGGCGCCACGCCCTTGTAGAAGGCCCACAGGCCCTCCTCGCCGTACATCCTGGGCGCCGCGGCCCGCAGGGTGCTGGCGTACCCTGGCTGCGTCTGCATGCGGACCTTGACTGCCTCCATGGGCGCCAGCGCGATGTCGGCGAAGAACTCGGCGCTGGCCGAGGCAACCAGGTACAGGCCGGTTCTCCATGCGTAGGCCTTCTCTGGGCCCAGAAGCTCCGCGTAGCGGATCTTGAAGACCTCATAAAGGCCGAACTTGAAGAAGCCCTGCAGAGAGTAGCCGAAGAAGGTCGGGGCCCAGCCGCGGGCCAGGCCGCGCAGCCCGTCGTCGCGCATTGTCACTCCGAAGCCGTTCAGGATGCCCTTGTACCGGCCGGGGTCCACTTGCATGCGGCACTTGACCAGGTCCAGGGGCACGATGGCCGTGTGCGTCAGCCCGCAGCTCAGCATCCCGCCCAAGCCGCACAGCAGCAGGTACCGGGCCGAGCCGTACTCCACGCTGGCCTCCTCCGCGGCCGCCGCCCACGGCGTGCAGCCGCCTCGGCCCACGCTTCTTGCCTGCAGCGCACGGCGGCCGCCAGGGTCACCCATGGCCGCGCTGGGTGCCGGCACACCCTGCCCTGAACCTCCCCCGCAAGCCTGACCACCCAACGGTCCAGGCGAGGGCAACCAGTCGACCCACAGCGCTTTGGCCTGCACCTGCGCAATCCGCTTCGAGACCCAACGGTTTAAGTAGACGGTGTTGCCCCGCCCCTTCCTCCCCGCCCCCCCGGCCCCCCCGCCGCCTCCAGCACGTCCCGCCCCTTTGCCCCTTCAGCCCAATGGGCTCCTGGTAGCTGCAGGAACCCGCGTCTGCTGCACCTGGCCAGTGTTCAGTGGTCCCAGAGCTCACCTTGGGTGGTGGGCCGGGTCTTCACTACCCTGGTGACTTTGGTCCAGCTCGGCTGCCTAGTCCTCTACAAAAATGCGAAGAAAATAAACCAACAAGTACAAACATGAGTAAACGCAGGAATAGGCGAGTACGTAGATGAGAAGGTCGGCGAGGGGGTGAAGAGTCGCCATGCACTGTTGCCGTCCTGAGAGGCCTTTCTCAAGTCCTTACCCAACTATGCCGGTTTAGGGGAATGGTAATCTCTATGGCAGCGGCGTTCCATGGTGCGAATGCGCAGAGAGAGCCTGTGGCTTCCTGCCTTACATAACGTTCTCACCTAGCAGGTAGGTGACAGTTTCCTCCAGCTCACACACCACTCCTGTCTCCCAACGGTTGTAGTGGGAACCTAGGAAGCATGGAGCACTCGCTGACTTTAGGAGGCGGGTGTGCTGATTATTTTCACTTGCCAGGTATTTTCTTTTCATTGACTACCGATTTTGGAGAATACGAAAGTGAGTCAAAAGCCCTGTTCTTTTGGGAAGCTTGCAGTTTCCTTGGCCTGAAAAATGAGAAGTAACTCCAGGTATAAATCAGTAGCATACATCATCCATTCATTTACCCACTCTGTGCTGAGCACTGTGCAGGGCTAGGGGTTCAGCAAAGAACCAGACATACTCCTGCTTGCTTCTAAACAAGATTTTTTTAAAGAAAAAAAAATCAGTATTTTGATAGGTACTATAACAAAATTTGTTTTTTGTTTGTTTTTTTGAGACAGAATCTCACTCTGCTGCCCAGGCTGAAATGCAGTGGCGTGATCTTGGCTCCCTGAAACCTCTGCCTCCTGGGTTCAAGCGATTCTCCTGCCTTAGCCTCCCGAGTAGCTGGGATTACAGGCATGTGCCACCACACCCCGCTATTTTTTGTACTTTTAGTAGAGATGGTGTTTCACCGTGTTGGTCAGTGTGGTCTCAAACTCCTGACCTGAAGCAATCCGCCTGCCTCGGCCTCCCAAAGTGCTGGGATTACCGGCATGAGCCACCGTTCCCAGCCTATAACAGAATTTGAATAAAGTTCCAGATGAACAGTGAAGGAGCAACTAATTTTGCCTGATGAGGTTCAGAAGATTTCCCTGAGGAAGTGACAGTGTAGCTGAGTCTTGAAGGTTAAGTAGGAGTTTGCCACATAAAAAAGAATAGAAAGGCAATTTCAGGTTAAAGGAAACAAACCTAAGTGCATTTCCTACTGAGGAGAGGTGATTAATTCAGTATGATGGAAATCAGCAAGGGTTGAGTCTGGAAAAATGAAATTGGATCAGATTAGTCAAGGCCTTAACATCTTGTTCGGGACTTTCACTTTTATCCTGTAGGGCAGGCCTATGTTTCTCACAGGTGTGATTCACAGACCACCTGCATCAGAATCACCTGGAGTGCTTTATTAAAAGTCTCAGCTCACACTCTATACTGTCTGAATGAGAATCTCTCTGAGTAGAAATAAGTGATTTTAATACACTCATAGGTAGATTCTTCATTAAACTTCACTAAAGTTTGAAAACTACACGCTACAGTATGTGGATGATGGGAAGGCAAGGATTTTTTTTTTTAAGGTTTTCTGATCCACCTGCATGTGGCACTTGACCAGGTCCAGGGGCACGATGGCCATGTGTGTCAGCCCACAGCTCAGCATCCCTCTCAGGTGCATGGCAGCAGGTACCGGGCTGAGCCGTAATGATTCATATTGATCAGGTTTTCTGATCAATAATTCAGTGCTTATATCCTGAACTGGGTGTGTATTGACAGGAATAAAAAATAGTATTCCCTCAACTCTCATAAGTTTATAGTTGGGACAGACTCCTGCAATAAAAGACAGATTAACAAGGGAAAAGCAAGTTTAATAACACATGCAGTACACATAACGTGGGAGAAAAGTAACTCTAAGCAGTAGCTTAAGAGTCTGGCTTACATAGTATGTTTAACATAGCACGATACATTTTAGAAACATAACAAGACAAAGGAAAAGCAGTCCTAAGCTCCTAGAGTTGGGAAAATGTAGGAAGGTAAATTTATGGGGAAACGAATGGAGGAAAGTCTGCTCAGATTCCTCTGGCACTGTCTCTAAGCTGATAAACGCTGTAAAGAAGAATTTACATCCTGTCTTTAGGCGGGAAAGCAGGGTGGGTGGAGAGAAAGAACTTTTGTCTTTGTAATTCTCTGTCCTGCTTTTAGTCAAACAAAAAGCAGGCAGAGCACTCCCTACATCTGCTTCTTAATTGCCTTTAACTAAAAAAAAAAAAAAAAAAAAAATTAGTGAAAAAGGCATATTTTGATGTGACAGAATCTGGTTTCCTTCAGTATTCACCTGTGAAAATTTATCAAGCTGTACTCTTAAGATTAGAGCACATTATACACTTTATGTATGTTATACCATAATTTAAAAAAAAGTTGACTAGTATAAAATTCTCACCCCAAACTGGGAATGATGGCCAGAGGGGAGAAGAGTGGCAGATACAAGTTTTCTCAATCATCAAGCCTTTTATAAAACTCCTCTCCTTATCATAGTCTTCTACCAGGAATTTAAGTATTAAAGAGAAGTCTCCGCCTGTGAGTCAGAAGGGAACAATGAAATGTTAAAATATCCCATACTAACTAAATTAGGGCTTCCCATAGTGTGCTCCTGGGAACACTGGTCCAGTTGAAAAGTCTGTGGTCAAATGAGTTTGAGAAGTGATATACTTTGGATCTATGTTCCCACCAAATCTCATGTTGAATTGTAATTCCCTGTGTTGGATATGGGGCCTGGTGGTAGGTGACTAGATCATGGGGGTGGAGTTCTCATGAATGAGTTAGCTCCATCCCCTCCGTGCTGTTCTAGTGATGGTGAGTGAGTTATTGTGAGATTTGGTTAAGTGTGTAGCACCTCCCCACTCTCTTTTCTTCCTCCTGCTCTGGCCATCTAAGATGTTCCTGCTTCCCCTTTGCCTTCCACCATAATTGTAAGTTTCCTGAGGCCTCTGCAAAAAGCAGATGCTGCCGTGTTTCCTGTATAGCCTGTGGAACCATGAGCCAATTAAACTTCTTTTCTTTATAAATTACCCAGTCTCAGATATTTTCTTCCTTTCCTTTCCTTTCCTTCCCCTTTCCTTCCCCTTTCCTTCCCCTTTCCGTCCCTCCCTCCCTCCCCTTTCCTTCCCCCGTCCTTCCCTCCCTCCCTCCCTCCCTCCCTCCTTCCTTCCTTCCTTCCTTCCTTCCCTCCCTCTCTCTGTTTCTTTCTTTCTTTTCTTTCTTTGGAGACGGAGTCTCACTCACGTCACCCAGGCTGGTGGGGAATGGTGTGATCTCAGCTCACTGCAACCTCTGCCTCCCAGGTTCAAGCGATTCTTCTGCCTCAGCCTCCTGAGTAGCTTGGATTAAAGGTGCCCACCATGACACCGAGCTAATTTTTGTATTTTTAGTAGAGACAGGGTTTCACCATGTTGGTCAGGCTGGTCTCAAACTCCTGATCTGCCCACCTCGGCCTCCCAAAGTGCTGGGATTACAGGCGTGAGCCACTGTGCCTGGCCTCAGGTATTTCTTTAGAGCAATGTGAGAGCAGACTAATACAAGAAGCATTTCGCACTAGATCATGCTTCTCAACTGAGGTGATATCATCCCCAAAGGGGTGAAATGGTTCTTAAGGGGCAAAGAATCTTAGTACAATGGTTTGTGGCCCCCCAGTAAAATCTATTCCTTAGTATCTAATTTTGGGGGAGAGTGGGAAGGAAGGAAAGGGTGATTAGTAAAATTGTCTAAAAAGACTCCTGGGGGAGAGATGGCCTATAATGAACAAACAGTTGTGAAACACTGTGTCAGAGCTTGCTCTTGGAGATTTACAGGACACATAAACACATTGAAGAGTGAGAAGTTGTTTAGTAAAAAGACTTTGGCTTTGTTAATTTAGGGTTTCCTAATTTTTCTGGATCTCTGAACCCCTTTTCTATTTATTTTAATTTTTTAATGTTTTTAATTTTTTGAGATGGAGTCTCCCTCTGTCACCGAGTCTGAAGTGTAGTGGTGAGAGCTCAGCTCACTGCAACCTCCACCTCCTGGGTTTAAGCAATTCTCCTGCCTCAGCCTCTTGAGTAGCTGGGACTACAGGTGTGTGCCACCACATCTGGGTAATTTCTGCATTTTTAGTAGAGATGAGGTTTCACCATGTGGGCCAGGCTGATCTCTAATTCCTGACCTTGGGTGATCCCCTGGCCTTGGCCTCCCAAAGTGCTGGGATTACAGGCGTGAGCTACTAAACCTGGCCAGAACGGCCCCCTCCCCCGGCTTTTTTCTGTAGAGGTGGAGTCTCCCTCTGTCACCCAGGCTGGAGTGCATTGGCATAATCTTGGCTCACTGCAACCTCCACCTCCCAGGTTCAATCATTTCTCCTGCCTCAGCCTCCTGAGTAGCTGGGACTATAGGCGCCTGCCGCCATGGCTGGCTGATTTTTTGTATTTTAGTAGAGACGGGGTTTCATCTTGTTGCCCAGCTGGTCACGAACTCCTGAGCTCAGGCAATCTGCCTGCCTCGGCCTCCCAAAGTGCTGGGATTACAGGCGTGAGCCACCACGCCCGGCCCAGAACCCCGTTTTATATCATACCTATTCACATTTCATAGACGTAGTCTATCGTGGAGCATATTTTGGGAAATGCTGGACTCTATCAGAAATGAAGTTTAGAGAAAATAAGGAGTAAAGAGGGCTAGGGTTATAACAGCAACTACATTTACTGCACCATTAGGCCTCCATTTCCTAAAGGTACAACTTGGATGTTTTTTTAACATGTACCAAGGGTCACTGTCAGCTTTATGAAAGCAGAGGTTATATAAAATTGATCTCATTTCTATGGGAGACTTGTTCTGTACCACTAAAATATTTCTTTTTTTTGAGACAAGGTCTACTCTCTCACCCAGTAACATGATCATGGCTCATTGCAGTCTCAACCTCCTGAGGCTTGAGCAATCCTCCCACCTCAGACTCCCAAGTAGCCAGGACTACAAGCATGTGCCACCATGCCCAGCTAATTTAAAAAATTGTTTATAGAAATGAGGGTCTCACTATGTTGTCCAGGCTGGTCTCAAACTCCTGGACTCAAGTGATGTACCTTCCTTGGCCCCCCAAAGTGCTGGGATTACAGGAATGAGCCACTACCCTTGGCCTTAAATATTGTTTAAAACAACGTATTTGTACAAGTTAAAAAAAACTAATCAGAAAATCGTCAGGACAAAACTTTTCTTAGACAATTCTTAGTTCAATAATGTCTTAGTCCAGTAGTGTTGTTATAAAGGAATACCTAGGTAATTTATAAAGAAAAGAGGTTTATTTGGCTCATGGTTCTGCAGTCTGTACAGGAAGCATGGCATCAACATCTGCTTTTTTTAGTGAGGGCCTTAAGTGGCTTCCACTCATGGTGGAAGGCAAGAGGAGACGGCCAGAAATCACAAGGCAAGAGAGGAGACGAGAGAGGGGAGGGAGGTGCTGGGCTCTTCTAAACAACAGGCTTTCTCAGGAACTCATGGAGCAAGAACTCACTTGCTACTGTGAGGACTGCACCCACTCATTCAGGAGTGACCCACCCCTGTAACCCAAATGCCTCCCATTAGGCCCCACCTCTAACAATTGGGATCAAATTTCAACATGAGGTTTGGAGAGGTCAGATATCCAAGCCATAGCAAATAACTTTACTATAACCCAGTTATAAAGTCAGTAACAATTGAAAGGAGCCTATAAGAATATTTCACCATTACAGAGCACACAACTACCATTATTATTTTCTTGGTAGTTACATGATGTTGGGCAACATTTCTGTATAGAAATCATCATTATACTTTTACTGCGTTCTTCTGGCAAACTTCAATTGATGAATTAAGTAGACCTTTCCTTTCCATAAGGCCAAATATAGATTTTGTTTCTTTTATTTGTTAAAGAGAAATGAGTGAAAATATATTCCTTTATTCATCCATTCAACAGATTTTTATTAAGTGCCTATTAAATGCCAGACACATTTTAAATGTATACCAAAGCAGAGCTAATATCCCAAATTGTCCCCAAACAGAATTTTCAAAAGCTCTAAAACATAATCACAGAGCACTTAGATAAAACAATAACAAATACTTATTAGGTACCTACTCTTTGCCAGTTGCTATAAACATCTGTAATGCTACCACAAGTGTGCAAGATAGATGTTCTTCCCATTTAATGAATATAGAGTGACAGATAAATGTTGTCTACCCAAAAACCAACTGCCCATTCCTCTTTACCAATAGAACTCTGTTGGTTCAGGTATCTAGCAGATATTCTTTGATCTCCACATCATTTTGGCTTACTTCCTTCTCATGAAATTTGAATTTGCATGTAGGGTATTTGATTTTCAGCCATAAATACTTAGGCCCATGGCCCATTGATGCTTTCTCTACCACAATTACACAAATATATATTTATGCAAGATGTCCTTATTCCTGTTGTCCATGTTTTTGTGTGTGGCCCTCTACTTTCCTCTACCAATCCACATCATCTTACAGAATCAATTACAAACTATGTCTGCCAGAAAACTTTCTTTGCTTAATTCACCTCCCTTATGTGTGCCAGACATTCATTTATATGTAATCTGGACTGGCAAATTGCCATTTTTTTTAACTGTATAGGAAGTACTTCTGACAGGATTATAAGAACACTGCTTACTTTGTTTGTGTATCATTTCATGGAACAGTGTTCTGTCCAGTACTTGGGGTGGTATTGGCCTAACTCTCTTATCTGTGAAAATGAACTGGAGTAGTTGCATGAATTATTTTCTCAGAGTGAACTTAATCAGATGACTTCATTCCCTATAGTGAATCTCTATATTCACCATACAAGTTTGGTTAATAGTGTTTTTGGTATGTTATTTTATTTTGTTAGAGTTAACCTAAACCTGCCTCCTTACATATTTTAAGTTTGGCCTAAACATTTGTCCATACATAGTGAACTGTAACCTAACTGGATGTGCAAACAGACTGCAACCTACCCTTGTGCCAACCACTGAGTTTCGACCAATCAAAGTTAGCCAACTGTTCAAACTATGTTCAAATAAGGCAAACAGCGAGCTATAACCAATCTGGCTGTTTCTGTACCTCACTCTTTTCTGTACATCACTTTTCCTTTTTCCATCCATAAATCTTCTTCAACCATGCAGCAGTGGCAGAGTCTCTGAACCTATTCTGGTTCTGGGCTGCCCGATTTGCAAATTGTTCTTTACCCTATTCAACTCTGCTAAATTTAATTTGTCTAAGGTTTTTCTTTATATATATATATATTTTTTTTTCTTAACAGCAAGCTCATCTTTAATCTTTTTATGACTTTTTTGGTAATTTAGAATGATATTTTATTTTATTTTTTATTGCATTTTAGGTTTTGGGGTATAAGTGAAGAACATGCAAGATTGTTGCTTAGGTACACACATGGCAGTGTGATTTGCTGCCTTCCTCCCCATCACCTATATCTGGCTTTTCTCCCCATGCTATCTCTCCCCAACTCCCCAACCCCCACTGTCCCTCCCCTATTTCCCCCCACCAAACCCCAGTGTGTGATGCTCCCCTCCCTGTGTCCATGTGTTCTCATTGTTCAACACCCACCTATGAGTGAGAACATGCTGTGTTTGATTTTCTGTTCTTGCATCAGTTTGCTGAGAATGATGGTTTCCAGGTTCATCCATGTCCCTACGAAGGACAAGAACTCATCATTTTTTATGGCTGCATAGTATTCCATGGTGTATATGTGCCACATTTTCCCTGTCCAGTCTATCATCGATGGGCATTTGGGTTGGTTCCAGGTCTTTGCTATTGTAAACAGAGCTGCAATGAACATTTGTGTGCTTATAGTAGAATGATTTATAATCCTTTGGATATATACCCAGTAACGGGATTGCTGGCTCAAATGGAATTTCTATTTCTAGGTCCTTGAGGAATCGCCACACCGTCTTCCACAATGGCTGAACTAATTTACACTCCCACCAACAGTGTAAAAGTGTTCCTATTTCTCCACATCCTCTCCAGCATCTGTTGTCTCCTGATTTTTTAATGATCATTCTAATTGGCATGAGATGGTATCTCAATGTAGTTTTGATTTACATTTCTCTAATGACCAGTGATGATGAGCATTTTTTCATATGTTTGTTGTCCTCATGTATGTCTTCTTTTGTAAAGTGTCTGTTCATATCCTTCACCCACTTTTGAATGGGCTTATTTATTTTTTTTCTTGTAAATCTGTTTTAGTTCTTTGTAGATTCTGGATATTAGCCCTTTGTCAGATGGGTAGATTGCAAAAATTTTTTCCCATTCTGTTGTTTGCCGATTCACTCTAATGACTGTTTCTTTTGCTGTGCAGAAGCTGTGGAGTTTGGTTAGCTCCCATTTGTCTATTTTGGTTTTTGTTGCCAATGCTTTTGGTGTTTTGGTCATGAAGTCCTTGCCTACACCTATGTCCAGAATGATTTTGCCTAGGTTTCCATGTTTCTTATGAGTTGTTATCTGCCCAGTTTAATTCTGTGCCCTTGGACAAGCAGTTTGCAAGCCTAACCACTAACTTTAATCTGCAGAGTTTCTGTCTTATTAAGAGCAAACTCTCATTTTCAAAGTCACTCATTCTACCCACGAGGTATTTCAGCATGGTTGGTAAGTACAGGAACTCTGAGGCTGAGCACTGTAGGTTTGAATCCTGACTCCACCACTTCTGGGCTGTGTGACTTCCACAATCTTTCTGTCCCTCTCATTCCTAATTTATGAAGTAGAGTTAATAACAAAACCTACTGATACAGGATTTTTCTCAGCCTCTTCACTGGACTCGTGGCAGGGGTGCCCTGTCTATTTGGCACACCAGGATCAATCCTTTGCAGGACAGAGCATGTGAGCGAGTGTTGCAGGTTCTGGCTGGCCACCGCAGGTGCAAACTCCCCACACAGGAGCAAACTCCGTGTGGGGCCCAGGGCCAGGCCAGATGTGTTGCCTTGGGGGGAATGCAGCAGTGCCCATGTGAGGATACCCAGGACTCTGAAGCCCCAGAGGAGGTTTTACAGAGCTCCTTTAGTTGTGCCATCCACAGACTGCAGTGTGTTAGCAGCTCAGCTGGCCCTTTGCCTCATCGTATGAAGTGGCTGCCCTCCGCTAGTGAAGGCAAAGGGCTAGTGTGACAGCCTTTCTGGGTACCCACACTCAGTGGGTCCAGAGCTATTGTCTCATATCCAAGAAGAATGAGGTCACATAGACAATTGAAGGGTGGTGAAGGCAGAGAATTTTGTTGAGCAATGAAAATGACTCAAAAAGCCTGTCTCTTCCCCAAAGTCAGGCCGTCTCCTTCTCTACCAACTGGGTCTGTAGTCTTTAAAGGCACAGGATGGGGAGTGCATGCTGATTGGTTTGTGAGTATGCAAAAAAGGCTAAAGCGAAGACACCACTCAAAAATGGGCACAACAGCATAGAAAACCAATCAGGAAAGGGTAGGTATATGTAAAATAGGTGAAGGATGGGGATCAATCAAAGGAAAGCACACCAACCAGGAAGACAAGTTCTTAACGCAGTCTGATGATTTAACATGTAGCTTGGCTTTCAGATTTTAAACTGTCTTCAACTTGACAGTGGGGTTTCACCTGGTACCCACCCCATCTGCCTAGGCATTTGACTGCCTCCTATAGCTATCACTACTTCCTAGATGTTATGAAAGTTCAGTAAATTAGCCTCTGTGAAATGTTCTGTGCATGATGATTGTGTAGAACGAGTACTGAACTGTTGGACGTTATTCCTACTTGCCTTAACTCTGGTTGGGCTTTCCCCTAATTATGTTATTTCCCAGAATTTCCACCTGTATGGAGATTCTCAGGCTTCCTTACCTTTGGTGAATTTAGATAATACCACAGATTTTAAGTACCCCATCCATTAGAAGGACATCAAAATTTCTAGCTCCAGTTTCTCCCCTAATTTATAATCCTACAGTTCCAGCTACTTACTGCCATCTGCGAGAGACTTCTTGACACATCAAACACAACACACCACACCCAAATTCATTACCCCACCAAACTAGTTCTTTCTTTTGACAACCGTATTTCTGTTAATAGCAACCCAATTTCTTCAGTGAGGCTCCAAGTTTCTAATTTATCTATGTCTCTTCCTTCTCCTTCACTGCACATCTCAGCAATTGCCAATTCCTATTGATTGTCTCTGAAATACCTCTTACATCTTTTTCTTCCTTCAAAATCCCACTGCTCCTGCCTAGCCTAGGTTCTCATTAATCTCTTTCTTGTTTGGACTGCAACAACAGCCTCCTATCTTCCTCACAGCTTTAGACTAAGCTTAAACATAGCAAGAAGCATTCTTCTAGAGTTAGACATTCCTAACACATGTTTCTCTCTCTCCCTCTCTCAATCCCTGTTTTGTGTGATATTTTATTTGTGTCTTCCCTCCATCACATCAGAGACTTTCAACAACTAGTTCACCTCTGTAGCCTCAGCACCTAATAGTACTACTTAGTACTAGTTACTTGTCAATTTAGTACTATTACTAAGTATTATTATTATAGTATGAACATGGCATATTGCCTCTGAAAAAGTACTATTAAATTTTAAACATTGATAAAATTATTTGTTAGGTTAATTATTGAATAAATCAATTTTCAGCTCTTGTTTTGATCTAGAGTGCATACACTTCATCTACCTAAATTGGATTTCTGGTTAATTCACTCTCTGCTCAAACATCATCAGTGTTCCTAATTGATTACCTAATGTCTAACATCCCCATCCCAGAATACAAGGCTTCAATTAGGAGCACAAATTTACTTCTATGAAAGCTGTAGTCCACTCAGAATATTCCATTTTTTTGAAATAAGGTGTCACTGTGTTGCCCAGGCTGGCATGTAGTGGTGCAATCATAGCTCACTGCAGGACCTCCTGGGCTCAAGTGATCTTCTCACCTCAGCCTTGACAGTAGCTGGGACTACAGATGCATACTACCATGCCTGGTTAATTTTTACATTTTTTATAGAGACAGAGTTTCATTATGTTCCCCAGGCTAGTCTCTGACTTCTGGGCTCCAGCAATCCTCCCTCCTCAACTTTCCGAAGTGCTGGAATTATTCAATATGGTATTCATTGAACCTTACAATATGTATCTAAGCTCTCCAGAAAATATTGAACATTCTTTGAATGCTTCATTTTCAAATATAAAGTCCTTTTTAAAAAGAAGTCTGGCTATCAGTTCAAAAGCTATAATAATCACGACTTCAAAAATCAACCGTTACTCAATTACCTTTATCTCCTTAAAAGGGACACAGTTAGATAGCCAATGTTAATTCCTCCTGAAAAGATGAGCTTTTTCATTACAAATGAAAATATCCCACTTTCACAAAATTACACAATAAAATGTTCACCATTTATCTGAAATGTTAAAATTCCGTCTATTACCTAACCATGAAATAAAGAAATTGGCAAGAAAACAACTGAAGGATTACTTTACTTTTTGAGCATTTTCAACCATAGCCTAAGATTTTATCCCCATCTGTAAATGTGCTTAATTAACCAAGAGCAGTGTGACGCCTAAATGAGTTTATCTAGGAAATCTTCCTTTGTTACCTGTCATAGAACCTTTAGAGTTATGTTGGACCCTCACGATAAAACATGGTACTCAGGAGCAAAATTCAGTATTAGTCAGATGTGCTTTGGACTACATCCAAGGACTGCCATTTTGATGCTGGTTTGCCAAGAGCAAGGACCTATCCATGAGCCCTCAGGAGAGTAGCACAGAAAGGTCACATTGTAGAAGAAAGTAGGTCCATTTCTCAGCTACCATTTTAAGGCCAGGTTTTACAGCCTCACTCACCAATCTGAAAGATAGCAAAGGCTATCCCTTGCATTCACAAGGCAGTTTTTTACCCTGTTTCAATTCATGCCAAACTTACAGTATGCTGACAAACTAAAAATTACTGGTCTCCAAAAACTTAATCTCTTGCTCTCTCACTAGTAATTTAAACATGTAACCAAGTGTAAGAAATCCATATTCTTTACAAACTCTTCAAATTCAAGAAACAACTAATAACTAATCTGTATTCTAAAATGCATAAATGGTTTAGCCCATCTGGGAATTTCGTTGTTTAAAAGTTGACTGAATGTAGCCAGGCATAGCTCATGTCTGTGATCCTAGCACTTTGGGAGGCCGAGGCGGGTGGATCACCTGAGGTCAAGAGTTTGAGACCAGCCTGACCAACATGGTGAAATCCTCATCTCTACTAAAAATACAAAAAATTAGCCAGGCGTGGTGGCAGGCACCTGTAATCCCAATTACCCAGGAGGCTGAGGCAGGAGAATCGCTTGAACCTGGGAGGTAGAAGTTGCAGTGAGCCAAGATTGCGCCATTACACTCCAGCCTGGGTAACAAGAGTGAAACTCCATTAAAAAAAAATCACTGGATGATATTTTAAATAGGTAGTCATATCTTGATTAACCTTATTCCCATTTTACTTCAGAGGCAGCACCTGATTTTCTATTGCTGGTTTGAGACCCACTTGATAGAAATCCACCCACTTACACACTACTTAGTTAGGAATACATTTTAAGCATTTGAAACTTATATACGAGACTTTGACCTAGTACAATCAGCAGGAGAGCAGTAATTAGTCAACATGCCACAAGTTGGCTTTACCATCCCACTGCTTTGAGAAATTGTAACTGACGGCTGCATCTCACCATTCCTACCCTAAGTTAGTATTTTATTGCTTGCAAAATATTTTTTACTGGAATAGGAATGCCCAAAGCAGATAGAAAGATGCTCCTGCCTGACTAGTAATAATAAATATGTACACCATAAAAATAAATGAGATAATATACTCATTTTGTCAAAAGAAAAAATGAGTATTTATCTGCTACAAAGGTAGGATGATCTGGAGTGCTCCTATTAGGCATCTCTCTGATGCCCACGTAAGTAGTGTCAGAGGACAAGAAAAGGTCCAGAGACCCACTTGTCGCTGGAGTTTGCAGAAGCTGGGAGAAGTAGAAAATAGCTGCTGCAGAGGAGATCCTATTGCCAGTATGTAATAATCCTTTTTTCACCAGTGGTGAGCAGGCATTTACTTTGCTTTAGGAAATGTGTAACATTTACTTTTGAACCTTTAATCACTGGCAACTGATACTAATCCAAGACAGGTAAACCTTTCCTTATGCTTTGGGAAAGAATAATCAACTACTGAAAAGGAGTCAGTGGTTTACAAAGACCAGTAAAGCAAACAAACAAAAGTATATTTAATATATGGCCACTTCAGATCTCAGGGATATAATTACCTAACAGGAGAGTAAATCCCCTGAGCCATTTTATGTTTTTACATGTAAAATGTTTCTGCAGTTTGTGTTGATATTCTTCTATAAACAACTCATATTTTGGTATATTCATTTATCTGCCTATAAAGACTTGCCTTCTGATTTGCCCTCACATCTGCGTTTGCTGGAGGAACAGATGCTCAGTTCCTAAGGGTCAGAATTTGGCCTTTTCCCTCCTATGACTAAACCAGAACGAAACAGGGTTCCAAAGAATGGTGGCAGCTTTCCAATGGTTGACCTGCACGTTTATATTTAATGTAAGCAGGTGGCATCAATGGGCTGTCTAATGACTAACAAGATAAGAGTACAATTGATCTTTTTATTAACCCGTCTCCCCAGGTGCATGGCAGCCTGCTCCTCCCCCCTGGATTCAGTCACATTGTTTAGTTCCAGGAATCATTTTAGATCTTTTTGCATTTTTGTCTGAGCTGATACTTAAAACACAGGGACACAAACGCTAATATCCATCTCACCTAAATTCTTTTCTCTCTGTATCTCCAAATTGGTAAATGCCTTCACCATTTGAATCTAACATTAAAAAATTAACGCATATGCTAAAGCATTTTCAATTTCATTGATATTCTTTTCATGCTGAATTTGAACTGTGGATTTGTTTGTCTTCCTTCTAGGTTACAGACCACTTACTCTAAACTTCACAAATGGTTCTGAAGAGTATGGAGCCTACGTAGACTCATAAGGTAAATGATTAATTTCAAACTGTGACATAATAGCTTCAATTATGGTATGCATTCAAGGACTGCATAAATGTATTTGTTTTATCTATTGGTGGTTTTCTAAGTTCTGATATTGGATGATCTTTTATTAAATATAGAAGATAAAATCATGATCCTGGATGGAGAAGAGGGAAGAAGAAACTACATGTATGGCTTCCCTCTCTCCACGAGTCAGGTTATCCATCATATGTTGCTTAAGGCTACCTACCTAGATTTCTAACAAAATTATGCTTGTGATCTTAGGCATTTTTCTGCCTTGGAGTATTCTTGGACATCACAAATCAAATAGGCAAGTAGAGATCAATTAAAGTTGCTATTTTCATAAATGAAGCCAGAAATGATTAGGATGCATTCCTTTGTAGAAGTAGGATGAGGTACAAAATATCCTGTGGTGGTATTAGATGAGGAAGTATGGGATGAAGGGATTTGGAGAGGATGGCCTCATATTTCTGTTTCTCTGAATCACGGTCATCATTTTCTTTCCTGGTTATTACTAAGTAATTGTACATTCCTAGAAGCTATGAATTCTATATGAAAGTGGACTCATACAGAATCTTTAATTCTACCTATAGCAAAATGATTAAAAGCCTAGTCTTCAGAGCCAACCTAAATTCAAAGTGTGATTCTGTCATTTACCAGCTATGTGGCTGTGGGCTCCACATGTCTTATTTGCAAAGTGGGAGAAATTGTCATACCTACTTTCAAGAGCTGTGGCATAGCAGAAACAAATTAGTAGATGTAAAATACTTAAAATATTGCCTGGCACCTAGTAAGCACTGAATTTGCTGATTTCACTAAAGCTCTATTTTTTGATCTCCTCACGTTACGGATTGCTTGACTAAATCTCTATTTTTCGACCTCTTCACCTTACTTGCTTCAGATTTTCAGTTCTTCCATTGTCCACAAACTTGGAAGTTATAGGAATTATTAGGGGAACCCAACTCTCAATTCTGTTTTAGCAGCCTCTTTCCTGTACCTTCATGTAAATGCCGGCAAAGAAAATAACTGGCATCCTATTGCCCTTTGAATGGGTTCCTGGATCGCTCTAGGTAGTGTGACGTGTAAAGTGACCTGAAAGAGGGGTGCCTGCCAGCTCGGCGCACAGCACGGCATAGTTGGAGAATCAATTACAAGGCTTGTCACCATTTCAGAAACATGCAAACATCAATTGGCATAGAGTTTCAGGAATCAGAATAAAAAGGAATCTACAAAACAAAAAGCCTTTCGGGGGATGGAGACACAGTTCTTCCAAATCACAAATGGATGATTATGATCACCATTAGAGCTTAATGAGTCTATATAGGGCTAATGACTTCATCTGCCCGGTAGATTTGCCAATAGTCCATGTTGCCACTCATATTCATCCTTCTTTTCTAAGAAGCATAACCATGGTGTTAAGTCATGGGATTTCCCTCTCCTCCATTAGCAAAAGCATATTTCTCAATTCTACATCACCTAGTTTTCTTTCAGGAGTGAGGTAACAAATTTAGAGAAAAGAAATAACACCCAGGTATGGCTTATACAGCCCTGGAACAAATGAGTTCTATCTAAAATTGGTCATTCACTAATCTCTGACCTCGTTTTCTCATCTTCAAAATGTAATCAGTCACTATCCTATTTACATTTACATAGTGATATATCACTCTTCTATTTCCAAAGGTAATATTAAACATGAAAATATGTGAAATTGATATTTTGACGTAACTAGAGATATCATTTATTATATTTAATTTAGGTATTAATTACAAATGCTATCATTTATTATAGCTATATTTTTATTTTAATAACTAAAATGTGGAAAATGACATTTTAAAGTTTTAAGGAGTTATCTACTGAGCCACTTAAAAACTATTAATTAAGATGTTAGACCTAAACTGAAGTTAGGTCTTTTTAAAATTAACCATACTATTATAATTTTTATATTATATTAGTCAACAGTAAATTTTACTGTTACAATCAGTTAAAGGGGCAAAAGTTGGCGAAGTAGAAGTGATGATATCCTCTGAAGAGCATATATTAATAATAGGTTATTTATTGAAGGGAAAAAGTCATTATAATAGATATCATTCCCTATGATGATTCTTATGTGAAGTTTTTTCATTATCCTGTTTTAAAAACATAATTCAGTAAACACAGTAGATCTTAAAAGTGTATAATATATTGAGAGAAACGCAAGTAACAGTTATGTGGAAGGGATAATATTAGCTATCAAGAGAGTGCTTCAGGGTAATACTTCAGAAATTCAGAATTATATTAAAATATTTCAACATAATTTTTCTGGCATTTTTGTGATATAAATAAACTTTATTTTCTATGGTAGTGTAAGAAACATAAATGGGTAATGTCTGTACCTATAACCAGCATTTCAGGAAAGTGTCACTGTTAAAAATACATGGCAGGGACTGCATTTTTGGACTGTAATCTCATATCTGCATTTGAACTTTCTGAGTCATCCTGAGTAATTAGCATCTCTCTGACTAAAATTTTTGATATACACTTTGAAGAAATGGATAAAGGGACCTTAAAGGAAAAAGCTGATTTTTAGAAAAAAACATCCAAGCAACAAAAATGGTTAGCAGATTTTAACATGCTTTAAATTTTAACTTGACTTTAAATTTTAACTTGACCTTAAAATTTATTTGTCTTTCCTTACATGTATGCCTATGCCTCTGATATGGTTTGTCTTTCCATATCAGAGGTTTTATTTGTCTTTCCTTATGGTTTTATTTGTCTTTTATTTGTCTTTCCTTACATGTATGCCTATGCCTCTGATATGGTTTGTATCTATGTCCCCACCCAAATCTCTTGTTCAATTGTTATCCCCAATGGCAGAAGTGGGGCCTGGTGGGAGGTGATCAGATCATGGGGGTAGAGCCTCCATGAATGGTTTAGTACCCTCTCTTTGATGCTGTTCTCCTGATAGGGTTCTCAGATCTGGTTGTTTAAAAGTGTGTAGAACCTCCCCCGCCTCTCTGTTCCTCCTGCCACGTAAGATGGCTTGCTTCCCCTTTGCCTTCCGCCATGATTGTAAGTTTCCTGAGGCCTCCCCACAAGAAGATCCTGTCATGCTTCCTGTACAGCCTGTGGAACCATGAGCCAATTAAACATCTTTTCTTTTTCTTTTTCTTTTTCTGAGACAGAGTTATGCTCTGTTGCCAAGGCTGGAGTGCAGTGGCTTGACCTCAGCTCAGCGCAACCTCCGCCTCCTGGGTTTGAGCGATTCTCCTGTCTCAGCCTCCAGCATAGCTGGGAATACAGGTTTGCACCACCACACCTGGCTAATTTTTGTATTTTTAGTAGAGACGGGGTTTCACCATTTTGGCCGGGCTGATCTCAAACTCCTGACCTCAGGTGATCTGCCTGCCTCAGTCTCCCGAAGTACAGGGATAATAGGCATGCACCACTGCACCCAGCCACACCTCTTTTCTTTATAAATTACCCAGTCTCAGCTATTTCTTTATAGCAATGACAGAATGAAATAACACAGCCTCTACATCCTCTGATATCATCATTTCAAGAATTTTGGCCAGGTGTGGTGGCTCATGCCTGAAATCTAGCACTGTGCAATGTCAAAGCAGGCAGATCGCTTGAACCCAGGAGTTAGAGACATGCCTGGGCAACATGGCAAAACCCTCTCTGTATTAAAAAAAAAAAAAATGAAAGGGTTAGTTTCAGGCTGGGTGCGATGGCTCATGCCTGTAATCCCAGCACTTTGGGAGGCCGAGGCAGGTGGATCATAAGGTCAGGAGTTTGAGACCAGACTGGCCAATATAATGAAACCCTATCTCTACTAAAAATACAAAAATTAGCCAGGTGTGGTGGTGCATGCCTGTAGTCCCAGCTACTCCAGAGGCTGAGGCAGGAGAATTGCTTGAACCTGGGAGGTGGAGATTGCAGTGAGCCAAGATCATGCCACTGCACTCCAGCCTGGGTGACAGAGCAAGAGTCCATCTCAAAAAAAGAGAAAGGGTTAGTTTCAATTGGATCCTCCTTATATTCCACAAAAATTTTTAAATCACAAAAAAAATCTAAGCTAAGTTTACCTTTTATTCTTACCCACTAGATATTTGGAGACCTTTTTTCTTATCATTTAACTAATTTTATTCAGGAGAGGGTCTATATTACATCCAAAACTTTTCCTCAGTGAAGAAATATAAAAAGAAAATAAAATATGACCCCTATTCTTTGCAGTTCATTTATAGAAGTAAAATTAACATATATAAAAACAAATGTTAATAGCAGTAAAACTATACATAAATGCTCATTTCAGTATAATAAATTATGAATTTTGTAGGAATTCTGATGGAATAAGTGGGATCAAAGATATGGGGGTTTTTTTTGTCTGTTTTTTTGTTTATTTGTTTGAAATGGAGTCTCACTCTGTCACCCAGACTGGGGTGCAGTGGCGTGATCTGGGCTCACTGCAACGTTTGCCTCCCAGGTTCAAGCGATTCTCCTGACTCAGCCTCCTGAGTAGCTGGGATTACAAGCATGTGTCACCACACCCAGCTAATTTTTGTATTTTTAGTAGCAATGGGGTTTCACTATGTTGACCAGGCTGGTCTCGAACTCTTGACCTCGTGATCCACCCTCCTTGGCATTCCTATGTGCTGGGATTACAGGTGTGAGCCACAGTACCTGGCCAAAGACATGGTTTTAATAATGAATACTCTGGATACATAATGCTTTTGGGTGCTAAATAACCAATGATACAATGTATTTATATTATCCAGGGTCTGTGTAATAGCCTGTTTGATCACTAAACGTAAAACAAAAGAATAGTTGAAGGGGCTGGGTAATTCTCTATGAAGGCAGGTGAATCCTAGGAAGTCTTTCACTCTTGCACATTTAGTGAAAGTGTCAATAGGCATGCCACCAAAATTCCCAGTTTAGCCAAAATCTAAGGCTTTCTTCTCAGATAGCAACTGTGAGAATTCCAGGATGAGTGGAAATAATTCATTCACTTCAGAGAGAACTACAATTACAACAGTTGAATTATGGCCTGTATTTATTTTATTTTATTATTATTGAGACAGGGTCTTGCTCTGTCACCCAGGCTGGAGTGCAGTGGTGCAATTACAGCTCCCTGGAGCCTTGGCCTTCCAAGGTCAAGCGATCCTTCCACCTTAGCCTCCGGAGTAGCTGGGACTACAGGCATGTACCACCACTTGTGGGTAATTTTTGTATTTTTTTGGTAAAGACAGGATTTTGCCATGTTGCCCAGGCTGCTCTTGAACTCCTGAGCTCAATCCATCCTCCCATTTTAGCCTCCCAAAGTGTTGGGATTACAGGCATGAACCACTGCACCTGGCTCAGTTACAGCTTTTAAGACCCAAATGTTGGTCTTATGTGCAAAACTCACTGAGAAACTCCATTTCTCTGAATAGAAAGCCAGAGTCTCTGAGGCTTATCAAGCATGAGCACTCCGCCCCTGATGACTCAGTTTCCCTAGCTCTCCCTGTTAATCCATCAGGCTCCTTTCTTTTGATTTCTAACCAGGCCCAAAGTGAACCAGTTGAGAAAGCTGGTACCAGTCACTTTGACAAAAAGAGGCTGGAGAGTATAGATGAGTCCGTACCTAGCTCTATGAAAAAACATTTGCCATCTGAGGAAAAAATGAGATCATTCTCTTATTAATAATCCAAAATTTGACTCACAGAAGGAAAACTAAAATTTGATATTGTTCTTGAAATGTTAACTTGCATTGTGCTGAAAACTATGAGTATGCCAATGACAATAATCATATATACCATTAGGTACTGAGAGTTTATTGTGCACCGCCACTTTCTTATATGCTTTATTATATCTCATTTAATTTTCACAAAATTCATATTAGAAGAAAGTATTGGCCCCAGGCTAGAGATAATGAAATAGGCAGAGAAATTTACTTTGATGAAATTAACAAGTAGCAAGTGGCAGAGCCAGGATTTGAACCCACATCTCTCTGAGGCCAAAGGGTGTGCTTTTTCCATTATGTATACTACCTTTCTCACAGTGCTGCCTCACTGTCTAGTGATGCTTTTGTTATATGCCCAGGTACCAGGAAGATGACTGAGTTGACAGTTTTATTGCATGTATGTACATTAGCATCAACCAATACTTATTATTTAGTCCCATGAAGTCAATGAATGTTTTGCAAGCAGATGGGCTACAGATTCAGAAAAATCAATGAATATTTGAGCAAGCAAGTAAATTATGAAAAGTGAAAGCATTATATGTGCTTTTTCTGGGAAGTAAAGAGAAAGCTATAGTGTTAATAAAACAGACCCAATGCTAATGACTTAGAGTCCCCCTAAAGTAAAAATCAATCTGCCTGTAAGTTAGGTTGATTTTGTTCATTCCATAAACTTATTTTTCAGTGGAGTTTCTTAATTTTGACATTCAAAATACAGAATCCTGTTCATGGCTCTTAACTTTCAAATTCAAGGACAATTTACTTCCTAATCTCTTGTCATTTATCATTCGCTTTCATATAAGACTCATCTTGTTTTCACATTCTTCATGTTCTTACATACTCGCTGACATATAACCCTCACTGTCTGGAAGATCTTCCATTGATCATACCTTTTTTCTTGTTTCTCATATCTTCACTGTACTCAGCTTCTAGGATCTGAAGTTCTGATTTTGCTCGAAACCTTCCCAATTAATTAGATATAAAATACTACAATACGTCTATGGAAATCATCTTTCTTCTAGAGCCAAAGGTATTACCAACAGTGAAATGTATTCATTTTCTATATAGCAGTAATTTCAACAGTTAGATTAGACTTTTCATTGATCTCTTTTTTTTCTGGTTATAGTAGAAATACTATTGTAGAAAATTTGTAAATATCAAAACCTATGAAGAAGAAAATGAAAGCCATTGTTTATGCCAGAGAAGAGCATTACTAACACTGTTGTATTTCTTTCTAGCCCTTTTCTGTTTTCCTTGCATATGGTTGTGTTTTAACTTAAACTATCTCTGCCTTAATACATTTTTATCCTGCTTTCTTTTCTCTAAAATTGGGCCATCTAATATTTGGTTTCATCCAGTTCCTCGGATTCATAAAAGCCAAGTAACCAGTAGGAGATTTCACCATTAAGAGGCCTGGTCGAGCATTGACTTGACTCATAGAAGTCTGCAAGTATTCATATTTCTGGACTTGTTTACAGATTTAAATCCTATACAGTCTTATGTGCAGTTCTTGAATAATTCTTCTCTTTGTTTCCATCATGTGTTAATTTTCTGTTAATTAAAACCACTCTATTTTATCTCATAGAAGTTGGAAAAATATATGAATATTACATTATAAAATAAGACATGGCATTATAAAATTCATATTTTATATTTAGAAATATTTCATATTTCTAAAATTATAAATCTAAAAAACTATTTTGTATTCATGTAATGTAGTGTACACTTTCTATGGGTTCTCTCTCTTCTCCCTGGGTTCAGGTTAGCATATGGAAGGTTGTTTTCTTGTTCAGCTTTCCTTTTCAAGGGATCTAGCCCTTCCCTCCCCACCTCCACCCCAGCTTATTTTAATAAGACTTCATCGGTTTTCATCCAGTGAACATACATTGTGTGAAAATCTAACTTTCTCCTTATGACTTATCTGCCCAATTACGGGATTCGAGTTTTTATCATTTAGCTCATTAGGAAAGACTTTACTCTTAAATAATTACTATGCATCTCATTTCTTCCACCTATTAAAAATAATGTTTGGTTATTCCACCCAGGTTTAGACATTTATCTTGTCTGGATTTGTTTACTAACCAAACTTTTAAAGACACCAGTATTTCCTCACAAAAGCAATTAAAATGTGACTCTCATGGGAGAAACAGCTTTACACGATTTTACTAAACACCTTTCTCTCCATTCCTGTGATACAAAGTATATCTTCAGCGCCCACCACATGGCTTGTCATCATTAGCTATTTGTAAATGAATAAATAATATCACTTAAGGTATGAAAACCAATCCCCAAGCAAGCAGGACTACTGACTGGTAAGGGCTGAAAACTTTCATAGCCTCAATAGGAGGCAAAAATCTTTTGTGCTACAAAAATATGTTTCCTCAAATGCCACTTTTGAATCTCCTGCCCACGAGAATAGCAATTCCTACACCTTATATATTTTTCATACTACCTAAAAGAGATATCAGAGACTATCCAAGTTGAATCCTAATTCTAGAACTATTGAAAAACTGCTAAGCATATTCACACATTAATCAAGTAGATTTTACAGATGAAGATATGGAAGCTAAAGTATGAGCACCATTGACAAGGAGCATGAGACCTGAACCTCGTGGGAGTGTTGAAGTTCCCCAGGCAATGGGAATTCAAGAGGAAAACCATGAGGTATCAGGATAATCAAGACACCACAATATTTTAAAATGCAGACTTTCTACATCAAGGCAGATACTGCCAGCAAGAGGTCTGTGTTTTATTGAAGTCTAAACTAATTCCCCTTGTTTTATGCTCCTGAATGGTTCATTTGCTTTGGGAGCCTCAGGGGTAAAAGGGAAGGGAAACAAATTAAGTAAAACTGCAAAGACTTGTTAAAACTACACAAGGTGTGTCTAGCTCTCTTATTGTTATGTGATACATTGGGGGAAAAAATCTGTGGGAATTCCACTCTAACTGCATAACAACTCACAGCTGATTAAGTCAACCTTTGAAACATGCAATGTAAATACAGAGAAAACCAAACTTAATATGCAATAGCATAAACTAATCATTGTTTCAGTTTTCTGGAAATTGTGTTGGCACCAGGGTGAGAAATAGATTAAAAAAAAAAAAACGCCAAGAAAAACAAAGACATCTCTCGGTAAATCAGTAAGTTTACAGATTAATGAAGAGCCAGACATTGCAGTTAAGGACTTAATATGCAGTGATTATGAGCCTGACCTTCCATAACAGCAGCCACTTAAGAGTTCCAGTGGGGGGAGACTCACGTATGTGCCTAGAGAGAGAAGGAAATGGAAACATTTATGACTTTTGCACCACCCAACATACACAAAAACACACCCTCTCTTAATCTCTGTCTATAAAACTTTATTTACATAGTTGTAAACTGGGAAATCTCAAGCATAAAACTCTGTCTGTATTAAATATACAAGGGTTTAGTGGACTGATGACTACAGCAGGCTTGCTGGTTTTTGCTTTTCCTGGCAGCAAATGATAAAAGTCTTAGGGAATCCATATCTCTACAGCCAAAAAGCAGCTGCCAGTCATTTGTGCCGTCATTAGCAATGTTGTGATGTCCCTTAAGGACAAAACACATAAATGTTCTCATGTCACTTACAATTGTGTCAAGGACAAAACCAAAATGAGCTTGCAAAGCCATGCACCAGCTCAATTTTGGAAGGAAAAAAAATCTTCCTTTGAAGGAAACGAAATCAATCCTCAGTTCAAATTAAATTTGGACTATTCTGTGAAGCTCCAACACACAGCTCCAATAACAATCAGTACTTGCGGACTTAAGGTGCAGGCAAATAATGTTTCATTTAAAAGAAATTGAATGAGGATTACTGACAGAAAGTTTTGATGCTATTTTGTCATTAAAGTTAAATCATGGCATGATTGGCTCAGTCTTGAACATCTCAATTCTCACTTTTTCTTCTTTTTTTAATACATTAGGAGCATTTGTCTGATTAGGCTTGTGACTTAATCTTATTAAAACCTCATCATGCAAATGTTTCATGTGTAGCCTGAAGATTTCTGTCTCACACAAAATTTAACTTAAATTCTATTGGCATGAAATACTTTGTAATGCACAAACCTTCTGTTTAGTTTGCTGACATTCTTCTTAGTGTGCTCTCATGGTGATTCATTATCTTGTGATATAGATTTCCAAGTATCATCTTTGTATTGATTTTTATATCTTTAATAACCACTCCACAGAAGATGGCTCCACTGGTGTCATTGATCGCATCAAAAATTCAAGGCTTACAGAAACACTAGAGGGCTAATTGGTAGCAGAACATTTCAGACTTAGTCTTAATGCAGTCTTAATCTTCTGCATTAAACCTACCTGAAGGTTTCCTCTTGGAATCAACCAGGAGAAATTTAGCACTTCGTTGAAAAACACCTGGTGAGAGCAATGCAAGAACACCGCAATAAATCGACTACAAACTTGAAAATGTCACATAACATTTAGATATCAAGAGAGATCCTTTCACATCTGGAATGCTCCTTCCTTTTCTTTTCTATAACCTCTGGCTCCACCAGTCAGGTTTGCTTATACATTTTAGAACTGAAACTGTCAAAGATAAATTCCCATAATTTAAAAACCTGTGCCGTTCTGTGGTTTGATCAGTAGGTGAGATTCCTTTGCAGAAAGTCAGAGTGAACATCCTGTTTGTGGAAATGACAAAACAAAAAATTCAAGACTGTAGGTGTAAGGCCAGCAAGCCCAAAGACCCATTAGATGACCAGGTTTCTCATCCTCTAACTTGCTTCCCTCTTGCTCCCCATTCTCAGCGCATACGGACCTCGTTTAGCCAGTTAGAAACCTAACCAAGAGAGAAGCGAGTACTTTCTGTAATGCCCAAGAGGAACTCGATCATAAAGTTGAAACTTTGACTTGTTTTATTCTTCCCGGGTTATTTTGTGAACTTACTCTGTGCCACTCAGTGTATCAAAGCACAGGTTAGTATAACCTGGAACCTTCCCTAGAGGACCTTATTTTCAGAAGCCTGTGGGCAGAACGTGGAAAGGAAACTAGGATGTCTCAGAAAGATGAGGAGAAGGCAGAATGCACAAGAATGTGGGCTTTGGAACTGGCCAGACCTGAATTCTGTTCCACCTCCAACGTTGTGCTGCTGTGTGACACCTGGCAGATCACTGCCTCCCTGAAAAATGGCAACAGGGAAAAGTTTCCTTCTCATAAGAATAAAATGTGCTAATGCATGTAAATCCCGGTACTGAGCTTGTTATCTGTGCTCCACTTGAAAAACACCTAGTATTCTTCAACACAGAAGTGTGTTACATATTAGAAGTCCATCAAGGAAGAAACCATGTGTTTTGCTTATTTGTTTTTTGTTTTCTCCCTCTAGGAGTTGAAAAAGTCATTTTTGAAAGGTGGAAAAGGGGAAGTAATACAAGAAAATTTGTATTTGTTCTGTTTCTTAGCAGGATTTGAAACAAAGAAGTAAACACATATGCTGTTCAGCATTATTATAGATACAGCATCAAACACTCAGAGAAATTTGAAATGTGAAAGATGATGGAGTTAGAGTGATGATTTTAGAAATACTGGAAATAGGCAAGAATGAATCAAGGATGAGGTCATACTGAGATATTATAAAGGATATGGTGAAATTTTGATATTTAGATTCTTGAATCTTGGGTGAATCCTTGATCACCAGAAATTGAATGAACTCTTAAATCACCAGAAATTGTAGTTGTAAGTTTCAAACTTTCTGATCTTAAAATGAGATTTAATAACCTCATAAACAAAAACCTAATAAATATGGAAGGGTCTTTGCAAGTAATTTTAAGTATAAATGCACTGTTAGAATGTATTGCTGAGATGGTCTTCAAAGCGTTACGTAACAAGTGTGGATCTCAGTTTACCTATAATATGTATTTTAAAAAATGGCAAATGCTTGAATTATACAATTCTTTTTCTCTTTTCTTTTTTTTAAGAGATGTGGTCTCTGTTTCTCAGGCTGGAGTGCAGTGACACTGTCATAGCTCATTGTAGCCTCAACCTCCTGGGCTCAAGTGATGCATCCATCTCAGCCTCCTGAGTAGCTGGGGCCACAAGTGTGTGCCACCATATCCAGCTAATTTTCTTTCTTTCTTTCCTTTCCTTTCTTTGTATCTTTCTTTGTTTCTTTCTTTTTCTTTCTCTCTCTCTCTCTCCCTCCCTCCATCACTCCCTCTCTCTTTTCTTTCTTTCTCCTTCCTTCCCTTCGTTCCTTTCTTTCTTTCTCCCTTCCTTCCCTTCCTTCCTTTCTTCCTTTCTTCCTCCCTCTCTCCCTCCTCCTTTCCTTCCTTTCTTTTTCTTTTTCTCTCTCTTTCTTTCTTGCTTACTTTCTTGCTTTCTTTCTCTTTCTTTTCTTTCCTTTCTTTCTCTTTCTCTCTTTCTTTCTTTCTTTCCTTCTTTCTCTCTTTCTTTCCTTTTTTTCTGTAGAGACAGGGTCTCGCTTTGTTGCCCAGGCTAGTATCAAAGCCCTGGCCTCAGGCTGTCCTGGGCCTCCCAAAGTGCTAGGATTAGAGGCATGAGCCATTACTACTGGTCTCATGAATTATTTTTCTCTTCAAGTCATTATTTCTGTTGCATAATTATGTATATCATAGAACTTAGTCATGTATTTGGCCCCATAAATACCCATCTGCTTATGAAATTTTCATTTATACTTCCAGCACATCCTCCTTTCTAAACAGGCTATAGCTTTCAACCTGGGAGAGCAAAACATTTTCAGGTAGTTTCATGATGGGTGTTTTGACCATCATTGTGTACTGCCTTTTGTGTTGCCATCCCACAAAATACTTCTAGATTTTGCTGCAGTTTATAAAAGAACTTGTCATCCCACCTCTCCACTCTCCTCCTTTTGTCTTCTGTTTTCTTCCTCTTTGCTCTCTTCCTCTGTTTTACTTTTCTGACTTCATTCCTTCCTAAACTTCTACTTTATTTCCTTGACTCTTCTCCCTTCCTCTCTTCTTCTTTCCCTTGTCACGTTATTACCTGAACTGAAGCCCAATGCGCAGAGTTGTAAGTTTAACTCAAATTTTATTTATCCTTTGGATATTTACATAATAGCTGAAAGCATCCCCCAATATGGTACTAAATTCACTTTTCCATCTTTTACAAGACAGATGTAAAACATGAAAGGAAACAAACATTCTACCAAATTCAGAGGCTACAAAATGCAGTGAAGGTGGTTTTCCAAGTGCTGAGAAATTTCTTTTTTTCCTTAACCTTCTTTCTTTCCCCTACAATAAAACAAAACTATTTCCCCTACAATATAACAAAAACTATTAAATGTCTCTGTGGTCTCCAATATAGAAAAAGTGTCTTTGCTTAATAGTAAGATAATATGGAACATGAGCATTAATTTTCTATTTTCTATTTTTAAAAACTTCAAAATTCTGCAAAAAAAAATGTGGACCTTCACTCTTAAAGAACTAGGAAAATTAATTAATTTATTTTATTTTTTTGAATGCTGAAAAATTTAGACACTCCATACTAATCAGCTTATTTTTCTGAAATTTTAATTTATTTTTAGTAGTATTATCTATTCTTTCCATTCTCAGAGAATTGTTTTTGCTTATTAAAACAATACCATTATTAAACAGTATTTGATTATTGACTAATAATCAAAGAATTGAAATATGGCAAAATGCCACTAGCAAAAAACCTTTTTTAAAATTTTTTGTTAAGTTCCTCTGTAATAGTTGTTAAAACTACAAAAGTGGAAATTGACAAGATTTCCAGCCAAATGATTTTTTTTGTAAATTTTGGGTTTCTATATAAAATGATCCAGAAGTGAAATATGAAAGTTTTGATATTTTCAGAATTTCTCCTTCTGGTCAGCGCAGTACCTGTTACACTCTTCAAATGGAGGCCCCACATCATTTCACAGAAGGAGCCATAGTAGGCGCTTCAGAATCATTACTGATGTCATTCTTGAGAGCAAATTACATGTGTGCTTCAATTTGCCACCACAGAATTTACATAACCTCAAATTTTGAATTGAATGGCCAGTGGACAAAATTGGCATCCTAACTTCCAATCGGATATTAACTGCCATGTTTTCAGTAACTATGATGCTTTCACTTGTATTATCTTGAATTCTTACAAAGGCTCAATATGAGAAATATTATCATTTTTGTTTTACCGATGATAAAATTGAGAATCAGGGAAATTAAGCAATGTTGCCCAAATTCACAAACTCTATAGTTAAACCACATAGACTCTGTTCTGTTTGGCAAATAGACCTGAAAAAATAGCAGTTTTCCAGTGCTTGGTAAATATTGTTTGTGTTGTTTTATTTATTGTGGTAAGAATACTTACTATGAGATCCACCCTCTTAATAGATTTTTAAGTGTACAATAACATAGGCACAATGTTGTATGGCATAGTTTTAGAATTTATTCATCTAGCATCACTGAAACTTTATATGTTGATTAGTAACTGTTGCAGCTTTTGTAGTTTGATGAGTGGGTTGCAGCCAGAGGGAGGGTTAGTGTTACAGGATTCCTATGGGGCCACTTTCCCAGTGGGAAATCTCTGCAGCCACATGACTTCTGTCCAGGGCCTCACTCAGGCTTGCTGGGCTCACTCCACCCACTTTGGCCCAGCAGGCCGCACTCAGCATGCACTGCCAGCCCAGATACTCAGCCCGTGACTGGACATGGCAAGCCACAAAGTAGCTTCCATGTTGGGCACCAATGTTTAGATGAGTGGATGCAGTGGCGCCTAAAAACTAGGAGATGCCAGAAACTGGGGAGTCCCAAGGAGTGTTACAGCTTTTGCTTGGGGAGTCCTGAGATCTGAGCACCCAGAAAATGGTATAGCTCTATCATGCCTGCTGACTGCAGCTTGGTGAAAATGGAGCATGTTACACTTCATTCATTCCTACTGCCTGCAGCTCAGCCAGCTCCAGATTCTTGTCCCAAGACCACAGTGTGGGTGGGGCAGAGAATAATTTTATTGAGTGACAGAAGGAAAGCTCTCAGTGGAGAGGAGACCTGAGAGTGGGTAGCTCTCTGTGTGAGAAGGGGCCCAAAAGCAGATAGCCATCTGTGTGGCTGAGTCCAGGGTTTTTAAGGTCTCAGAATGGGGTAGTGTGTGCTGATTGGTCTGTGGGGTGTCTTGGAAAAAGCACTACTCAGTTGGTTAAAAGGTACCAAAGAAGTTCTCTTTCTGGTCATGGACTCTATCCAGAACCGGGAGCTCAGTTTTCAGACTTTAAACTGTCATTGGCTTGAAGGTCAGATTTCACCGGGGACCCATCCCTGTCTGCCTAGGAATTTGTCTGTCTCCTGTTGCTATCACAACTCTTCAATTCCTCCTTTCTCCAAACCCTGCTAACCACCATTCTACTCTGCATCTGTGAGTCTTACTACACATCAAGTAGAATCGTGAAGTATTTGTCCTTCTGTAATTGGCTTATTTCACATCACATAATGTTCTCAAGGTTCATCCATGTCACATATTGCAGAATTTCCTTCTTTATTTAAGGTGCAGTAACATTTCATTTTATGTGCATACCACATTTTCTTTATCCATTCATCTGTCTGTGGGCATTCAGATTGTCTCCACATCTTGGTTGTGAATAATGCTGCAATGAACATGAGAGTCTTAATAATCTCTTTAAGATTCTGATTTTATTTCCTCTGTGTGTGTGTGTGTGTGTGTGTGTGTGTGTGTGTGTGTGTCTGTGTGTGTGTGTATACTAAGTAGCAGGATTGCTGGATCATGTGGTAGCCCTAGTTTTAATATTTTTAAGGCCCTCCATACTGTTTTCCATAGCGACTGCACCATTTTGCATTCCTACCAGCAGTTTGCAAGGGTTTCCATTACTCCAGAGCCTCACCAACGCTTTCTCTTTTGTTATTTTTGTAATAAGCAGCCTAAGAGGTGTAAGGCGTTATCTCATGGCGGTTTTGATTTGCATTTCCCTGCTGATTAGTGATGTTGAATATCTTCATATACCTGTTGGCCATTTGTATTTCTTAGGTTGCTTTTTTACTCTGTTAATTATTTTCTTTCTTATGTAGATGCTTTTGAGTTTGATGTCCTCCCACTTGTCTATTTTTATTTTTGTCATGTAAATTTTTATATTAATGATTTCTATTAACTATATAACACTATATATATATATATAGTGTTTGAAGTGGTTGGGTTGATATTTCCAGAATATTATTTTCTGTCCATTATACATCATACCACATAACTGAAGTAGATATTTGTTTCATTTTATTTTTTAAAAAGTCAAAATTTACAACAGCTGGTTTACTTCAGCGAACTTAAGAGAAACTTATGAATTGATTGATTTTTTTCAAAGTTAAAAAAATTGCATAATTTTACCTTAGAGAGATGGTTATCTCCATGGGGAGAAATGCCAGATATAGGTGACAGGGGGATGGAGGCAGCAAACCATATTGCCATATATGTACCTATGCAACAATCTTTCATGTTCTGCACATGGACCACAGAACCTAAAGTGCAATTATATATATATATACACATATATATATACATATATACATACAATTATATATATATATACACATATATATGTATACACATATATATATATACACATATATATGTATATATGTGTATATATATTTATATATATATTTATATAAATTTAGACCAAAAAAAAAGAGAGAGAGATGGTTATCCCTAAAACCTGTGTTTGACAGGTTATATTATAACCTCTTAAAACTTTCTTTAAAATTTCAGATTCCCTAGGCCTGAGTTCAGACATTGAATATCAGAATCTTGGGCAGCATGTATTGCAGAATTTGTGTATATTTACTGTTTCCCCATTGATTGGATATGCTCCTAGGAGTTTGAAGAGCCACCCCTTTTACTTTATTAACAAAGAATAAAACAAGACTAGAAACTTTTGCTCTTCTGGGTCCTACTGAATTGCCTCTGAATGCTGTTTCTAACTTGGCTAAAGACATGCAAGGACATAGACTATAAGAAACATTGCAATGGACTAAGTGTTCCATTCAAAATTGCTGGAGTTTTCCCTGTTTCAGGACCATCTATCTTGCATGCCTCTGTCAAGTGTGCATTTTATATTAGTTTAAAGGAAACAACAGTACTTATGCAGATGTATGATAGCATATGGTCAGGATTTAGATGAGTGAGTATTTGCACCTGGAAATCAAATATTAGTACAGGCAGACCCCTCTGCTTGCCCAGGGCAGCATCCACTGAACAGCGCAAGGGAGAGAGCTGCCAGATCAAACGTAATCCAGATGTCTCTTCCACCTCTTCCTTTTCCCCATACAACCTTCCATTGTTTTCTTTGTCCTTTGGCAATATTTCTAAGTTTTTAAAGGAGAAATGAAGTCCAGAAAATAGAGAACTAAATCTGTTTTTAAAGCAGAACAAGCATTACCCACTGAGCAATAAAAGTTTTTTTTTTTTTTTTTTTTTTTTTTTTTTAATTTTATTGTTTTTTTTTTTAATAAAAATTT